>VZSF01005985.1:334108-344595 GCA_013398295.1 Chionis minor | reverse complement strand
ATGATGGAAAGTGGCTTCGCAACTTGGTCCGCCAGCTCCTTCAGGACCCGGGGATGAATTTCATCAGGTCCCATGGACTTGTGCACTTTCAGGTTGTTAATAATAATAATAATAATAATTAAAAAAACCCAGAATCGTATAAGAGGTAATTGTGACTTATTTTGCATATTTGAAAAAAATCCCCTAAAGCAAAGCTGCATATGCATATTGAAAGAAACACTAAAGTTGCCATGATAAGGTTATGTGTAATTAGAAGTCCAGTGGGAAAAGTGTTTTTCCACTGTTCTCTATGAGCAAGGTTTTTTTTTTTTTTTTATGTCATTCACTGATAGTTTTAATTTGGGTTTTGGACTTCAAGCTAAGGAGCTTTTAAAAATTACATATTTCTCTTCTTGTTCATAAAAAGCATATGCTTCTGATTAGATGAGAAATTCATTAATTCTAACTGACGAGAGGCAGACAGAACCTGTTTAAAATATCTGCAACCACCCACAGTTTTGATCGGCAACACTCCAAGTATCCTGTAATAATACCCTTCAATTGGAAAATAATTATATATTATGTTTCTTATGTTGTAAATTAAAAAGGTGAGGTATCCTTTTGAACCCAGGAACTCTTCCTTTTTCCCTAGCACTACTAGCACTAATATCACTAACTATTCCAGTTTTCTATTTTAACTTCTCCCTCATAAAACACACAATTTCTAGAATAAGCATTTTCCATCTTCCCAAAGCTTTTCTAAATTGCAAGGAATGACCAAAATCACTCATTGCCCAGACTCCAAATTAGTGCATCTCTAACTAGAAGCGAATGAAGCAGAAGAGACAGAATTATACCAACCCGTAGGCCTAAATTTCTTTCTAATGACTGACTTCTTTTCTCAGTTCAGCAGAGCAAATAACCATTATTTTTTCACCCTTTTTCAATATATATTTCTTTATCTTATACATCAACAGAGTATGGGCAGAATATATCAGTGCTACGCCAGTCTTCCTCTAAGTAGCAGCATGCCTCTGTTGCAAAAGCATAAGACGAAAAAAACATGTTGCTGCTGACTAACCTAATAGCAAGAACAATGTAAAATCTCATAATATTTGCCGGGAATGACTGCGGTTTTTTTTAAATCTACTTACTGTTTTTTTAAATCTAAATGTAGCAGAACTAATATTACAATGAGTTTTTTCCAGCCTTGAACATTTAATTTCTTGGAATTTATGAGAATAAATGACAATGACAATCAAAGCTGAAATTGAAAATTTATCAGTATTTGGGACAGTGAAGAATGTTTATTTCTTCATGGATGCAAGAAGGAGCAGCATGGTAAATTCCTTTTTCCAGTCACTAGACTCAATTTCCCTGTCCACAGCTACATGCAAGCATGACTTTGGCTATTGGATTGTGATGATGGCTGCATGTATAAATAATTTGGGACAGGTTTTAGAGCCCTTACAATAGAAGCAAACATAAACCCACAATTTATGTTTTTGGACATGTCAAAAGGGGGACAAAATACCAAGCAGTTATAATGTCCTGTAACACATTACAATGAACTTGTGGGTAAATAGAACCTGTTCATGTACAATATCCTAAATAACTGAGTGGTCATATTTCTATGCTAACAATAATCTCAGCAGTACCATTCCAAATTAATGGTGAACAACAATAAACTTTTCTATATTATATTTGCTATCTCAATAAATCTTTCATGTTCAGAATATTTTTTGGTCTGTTTCCCTATCTTTTATTTCTCCTAAACATTATAATGTTTAATAATTCTTAAATAGAACAAATTTATATTACGTATGCACCAAGTAGAAACATGTATCTGAATTTTAAGGCACCTGGGGTGATGAGGTTTTATTGGTGAGTGACTTCATATTTATACTATCCATTCCCATATGGAAAACTTAAAAAGGCACAATAGGTAATGGGAAGGAAAAAAAGAGAACAAGACCAAGATTACGATGACCATTTGAAGGAATGGTTTCTGTATGTAGCTCAACTGTAAAATGAAACCAATCCCTGCAAAACTAGTGGAGACACCATGACCTCTCTTCTTATTTGAACTTTTGACTTGTGTAGAAACCAAGCTTGTAATACTTTCAGACTACTTTGATAACAGTGAAAAAAGTTGCTGCAAAAAGCACTACTTACAGAAAGGCAGTAATGCACTTAAACATATAAATAAAATTCTAGAATGAAAAAGCATAATAATGAAAGGGATGAAGCTCTAAAAAGATAAATTTTATGTATGGAGGACAGAGGAGGAATAAAGGACAGGAAAAAGAGACCAAAACATTATTCTGAACAAGAAAGATTTAGTATGGTAGTAAACATAATGTGGAGAATCCTGTTGTTCTCCAAACTAATAGAGTGCCTCAAAAGCCTAAGAACATGCAATCAAACACAAACAAACGCTTCTATGTTTTTTCCATTTAGACAAATGTTTTTGTGGTTTGTACTGTCTTGTTCGTGTTTACCAAACAAATGTGCTCATAAACAACTGACATAAGAATGAAATCTGTCTTATGATTTTGTATTGAGTAGAATATTTAACTAAAAAATAAACAAGCTGAGAAGTGAAAAATTTTCTAAAAGTTGTGAAATTTGGAACATTTTCACACCAGAACTTCCCCATCCAGAACACAGATTGTGCAATGCTTCATTACTGGAGTTCATCTAGTGAATCAAAGTACGTGGTTTCTTTTGTTGTGTTTCACTCACAGTGTATGTTAGATGCAGAATTCCGCATAATTTTTACAGCAAATTCTCCTTCCTGTCTTGAGAAAGGGCTTGTTTGGATATCAGATTCGCTAATTTCTTGGAATCTTTATTTTTCAATAAAAATAAATTCCCACTTTTAACTACTTGTCCTCCCACTAACATTTCAAATTTGATAGTTAAAATTTCATATTCATGTTAATTGAAGATAAATCGTTAATATAAAATTAGTATCAGCTAATCTTTACAGCTGAACTCCACAGGGAATTACATAAAATTCCTTAAAATTTAAAAGAGTATTAACTTTAGAATCCTTATGTAGCCATAATCTTATATAAAGAAATGACAAGAAAAGCTAAGCTTTTAGAATCTTATTTCATATCCAGGTTAGTTTATTTACTTAAACTAAGTAGCTAGACTTCTTGGCTGCTGAAGACATAAAAATAAAACCTTCTGAGGCCAGCCTGTCATGTAGTGCTTATTGTCTCTATTCATAAAAATACCGAAAAAAATACTGCAAAAGCAAAGACATCAAAGGGTGATATTTTAATGACATTCTGGGGAACACTGCCTTTCAGAAGTGGTATTTCTAGATTTTGGGTTATTTCATCCAAAATGACCATGGGCACCATCAGTTCTGGTCAGATTCTGAATTTCAGGTTTCCCACCTCTAAAAATATACATTTTTCTTTTCCAAATATGATTTCCATTTTCCATCCCAGCCCCACACAAAGGAAAAAAAAAAAAAAAAAAGAGATTTACAAAATGTTAATACTATACAATGTTATGTCTCTTATCAGTCCTTTTTGTGTGCAGCATAGATAAATCACTGGAACGTAAGAAATAATATTTCTGGGCTTGGATAGCTGGCAGATTACCTCCATAACTCATCTATATATGCCTATTGTTCAGTCTTGGGGAAGACACGTGCCCCTGTGTAGTGTTTAGTATAGCATAGTTTGACTTTTATACTTGGAAAGTCATGAGTTCTCTTTCAGAAAAGGAAAGCTCAGTCACGCTGGACAGTGATGAACAATGCTCTCTCGCCTAACTCCCATCTCCTTCCCTGGCTAGGAAAGGATATTCACTCTTTTGTGTACAACCTGCTAAATGTACTTTATTCATCATGTATCTCTCCGTCACAATACTATTTTGCAGGGTTTTTAATTCCTTCTTTTTTCCCCAGTGAATTGTAAAGATATACTTCCTACTGCTTACCAGCATTACTGAAGCTCAGATACATTTTTAGAGTGATGTGAAGTGACTATAAATTAGCCTGCTTTTTCAGTACTCTTTACCCATTGAACCAGTGCCAGAACGCGAAGTACTCTGCCAGCAAGAGTGGCACCAGGCTGTAGAATTCAAGGGACAAAAAAACCTAAGAAAAGAGGGACCCCAGGAAAATAATCTAGGGTACTGCAAGCACGGTAGAGAGACTACAACAAAATATACCACTTGGGAAAATCCACAGCTTAGATACCCAACTGGGCTCCGCAACAGAAAGAGAACATAAAAACATACAGCTATAAAAAGTTAATAAAACATTTAATAAAAATATAATATCAACAAATCAGGGAAAATAGGTGATTGTTCTTTCTCGAGTAATGTAGTACAATATAACAGGATCCCCTACAATAAGAATATTAGCAGTAATATTTCAGTTTTACTACCCTGACCCACTGCTCATTACATACAATCTCTTAAGAGTACTGATACTTCTGCTCAATCTCATTAATTGCAAAGATCTACAGAAAAGAGGTTACACAAATCCAGTTTCATTTGTTCTAAACACAATTGTGGAGATAGATTTGCAATTCTAAGCACAAAAAGATTACTAAATAATTCTTCCGCAGTGGTACTCATTTGCATAATTAAAAGCTGGCAACTCTTCATTCAGTGTTCATTTCCTTTACCTACTTGTAATATTATTCAGTTTTCTCAGCGTACATAATTAACAGGCAAATTTACAACTTATAAATAAATAATACTAATCACCAACTATCTAGTTTAAAATATATCAATTACTACTGAATTTTCTGTTGCTTTGTATTGCAGACTTCGCTGCATCCCCATCAATACAGAAAAGCCAAGCTTGGTTCTCAGGGGAATTTAAGAGGTGACGGGTATATTTTTTCATGTTACGCAAGACACAAGTGCAAAGCTGTTCTGCTCCTGATTTTTGCTAATCAACAAGTAGCATAGTATACTAAACAATAGGTACAATACACAGTAAGCAGGCAACCGCATGATTACCCAGACCTTTTCAGAATATGTCCTGGGGGGGAAAAAAACCCACTCAACAAACAAGAAACACCCCAGACCCACACATATACACACACCAACTGTACTCACAGTACTCAGCTGTACTCACTGTTCTCAGCAGTGCAATTCAGTTGATTAAATGACTTCTCAGATTGGCAGCATATTTATCTAAAGGGTTTTTTATTATAGTAGCAGAAGATAAGCACCTTGACATGGTAATCCAGCTCTAAACTGGGACGAAATGCCCTTGGAAAGTGTCAATCACTGTCCAGCAACAAAATATGAACCACCTAGAGAAACTGAACTTCTCTCAGCGCAGGCATCCTGTGATAAATGTCTGAAATTATACTAATGAATCTGAATATTGGGATAAACAAAAACAGCAGAAAAAGATATTATTAGCACTAATATACCTCAAAATACTTTCAGTAAATGAGATCTTTGTAGCTGACAGCTTTCTACCACAAATATATTTTTCTTTCCCTTCAATTGTATTGTATTCTGAATATTCCTACTTATGTATGTTTCGTTTTCTCTACTCCATGCAGACTTTTCAACTCCTCTTTTAAGCTCCCATTTATACTATTTGCAAATCTCACTGACAGAAGTTATCTTGCGGTTACTTTCCAACATTTTTTGAAAACACACTCATTTTGAATCACCTATCAATCAAGCTGGTAATAATTCAGCACTGAAAATGCATTGCATACACAGTTTTCCTGCTTCAAGTGTCGAGAACTCATCAGGTTCTTAACAATGATTAAAACTGTTAAATGTATTTGGTGGGAACTGATGTTCCTTTAGCAAGTCAGGAATTTTACTTTCCAAAAACATGAAAGTCCTCAGAAACGACTGCTCTTCAATGTGGATGGTGATGAAGCCGCGACACATGGGTGACCAAAAGAGACTTCAGGGACTTGGGACAGTTTGTAAAGGAACCTGGAGCACAGGTTATTTTTCCCTCTCTCCTTCCAGTTGTGGGCAGTGACATTGGAAAAAAACAGACGGGCCAAGTCTATTAATAGGTGGCTCTGGCTGGTGTCACCACCACAATTTTGGGTGTTTCAGTAACGGGATGGCCTACATGGCACCAGGCTTCCTGGCATCAGATGGGATACACCTTTCTCAAAGGGGGAAGAGGGTCTTAGCTCACAAGTTAGTGGGGCTCATGACAGAACTTTAAACTAGACTTGAAGAGGGAGGGGGATAATATCAGGCTTGCCTGTGACAAGCTGTGGGATGACATACCAAGGTTAGAGGGACAGGGTGCTAGCGAGGGCCCCCAGCCTGTGGCTCTGAGACACGTTGGCTACACTGCAGCACACTAAGTCTTAAGAAGATGAGCCAGGGACTCCCAAGGTAACAGGAGCCAAGAGGGAAACACCAGTGAAATACCTCAAAAAAGGAATTAAAGTGTGTTCCTCTAAGAAGGCGACATGCCTGACAGCCTAGCCAAAGTGCCTCTACACCAATGCATGCAGCATGGGCGACAAACAGGAGGAGTTAGAAGCCACCACACTGCTAGAGAGCTATGACCTAGTCACCATTGCTGAAACTTGGTGGGACAAATCCCATGACTAGAGGGCAGCTATCGATGGCTACAGGCTGCTCAGAGGGGACAGGGGAGGAAGGAGGGGAGGAGGAGCTGTCCTCTACATCAAGAAATGGATAGAGCGTGAAGAGTTGTCTCGGAAGACTAGTCACGAGCAGGTTGAAATCTTATGGGTAAGAATTAGAGACCAAGGCAACAGAGGGAGCCTTGTGGTTGGTGTCTACTACAGGCTGTCCAATCAAGGGGAGCCTATTGATGAAGCCTTCTTACTTCAGCCACGGGAGGCATCACACTCACAGGCTCTTATCCTGCTGGGGGAGTTCAACCACCCCAACATCTGCTGGAAAAGTAGCATAGCAAGCTGTGAGCAATCCAGGAGACTTCTCGAGTGCACTGAGGATAACTTCTTTAGCCAGGTTATAGACAGCCCTACCAGAGGAGATGCAGTACTGGACCAGTTGGTCACCAACACAAGTGAGCTCATCAGTGACAATAAGACTGGAGGCATTCTGGGCTGCAGTGATCATGCACTGGTGGACTTCACAGTCCTGAAGGATATGGGTCAGGCAAAGAATAAAATCAGAACCCTGAATTTTTGGAAAGCAAAATTCCAGCTCTTCAAGGAGTTAGTCAGTAGAACCCCATGGAAAGCTGCCCTCAGGAGCAAGGGAGAACAGAGCTTGCAGATCTTTAAGGACACTTTCCTTAGCATTCAAGAGCTCTCGATCCCCAGGTGAAATAAATCAGGAAAGAAAGGCAATAGACCAGCATAACTGACTCAAGGCTAGCTGCTCAAACTAAAGGGCAAGAAAGGACTGCACAGGCAGTGGAAGCAGGGACAGGTAGTCTGGGAAGAGTACAGGGAGTCTGCCTGGTTATGTAGGGATGGGGGTCAGGCAGGCCAAGGCACAGCTGGACCTGAACTTCGCAAAGGAGCCAAAGAATAATAAGAAGGGTTTCTACAGGTATGTCAGCCAGAAAAAGGTCAAAGAAAGTCCCTCCTGATGAGCAAGACTGACAAACTGGTAGCAATGGGCAAGAAGAATGAACTACTCAACAACTTTTTTGCCTCAGTCTTCACTGGTGAACTCTCCTCACACCTCTCAAGCAGTGCGAGGACCACAAGGGGAGCAAGGGGACTAGGGGAGCAAAGTCCCTCCCACTGTAAGAGAAGGTCAGGTTTGTGACCACCTGAGGAACATGAACATACAGCAGCCTATGAGACCTGAGGAGGTGCATCGCAGAGTCCTGAGGGAACTGGGTGATGTAGTTGCCAAGCCACCCTCCACGATCTTTGAAAAGGCATGGCAGTCAGGTGAAGTCACCAGTGACTGGAAAGAGGGAAACTTTACATCCCTTTTTAAAAAGGGTAGAAAGGAGGACCCTGGGAACTACTGACCTGTCAGCCTCACCTTTGTGCCTGAAAGATCATGGAATAGATCCTCCTAGAAGCTATGCTAAGGCACATGGAGGCCAGGGAGGTGATTCAAGACAACCAGCAATGGCAAGTCCTGCCTAATCAACCTCATGGCATTCTATGCTGGAGTGACTACCAGTGGACAAGGAAAGAGCTATGGATGTTGCCTATCTGTACATCCGTAAGGCTTTTGACACTGTCCCTCACAACACATCCTCTAAATTCTCTCTCTAAATTCNTTCAAGGAGTTAGTCAGTAGAACCCCATGGAAAGCTGCCCTCAGGAGCAAGGGAGAACAGAGCTTGCAGATCTTTAAGGACACTTTCCTTAGCATTCAAGAGCTCTCGATCCCCAGGTGAAATAAATCAGGAAAGAAAGGCAATAGACCAGCATAACTGACTCAAGGCTAGCTGCTCAAACTAAAGGGCAAGAAAGGACTGCACAGGCAGTGGAAGCAGGGACAGGTAGTCTGGGAAGAGTACAGGGAGTNACAGTGGGATCAAGTGCACCTTCATCAAATTTACAGAAGACACCAAGCTGACTGGTGCGGTTGGCATACCTGAAGGATGGGATGCATCCAGTGGGATCTGGGCAAGCTCAAGAAGCGGGCCCATGTGAACCTCGTGAGCTTCAACACGGCCAAGTGCAAGTCTTGCACCCAGATCAGANAAGAATAATAAGAAGGGTTTCTACAGGTATGTCAGCCAGAAAAAGGTCAAAGAAAGTCCCTCCTGATGAGCAAGACTGACAAACTGGTAGCAATGGGCAAGAAGAATGAACTACTCAACAACTTTTTTGCCTCAGTCTTCACTGGTGAACTCTCCTCACACCTCTCAAGCAGTGCGAGGACCACAAGGGGAGCAAGGGGACTAGGGGAGCAAAGTCCCTCCCACTGTAAGAGAAGGTCAGGTTTGTGACCACCTGAGGAACATGAACATACAGCAGCCTATGAGACCTGAGGAGGTGCATCGCAGAGTCCTGAGGGAACTGGGTGATGTAGTTGCCAAGCCACCCTCCACGATCTTTGAAAAGGCATGGCAGTCAGGTGAAGTCACCAGTGACTGGAAAGAGGGAAACTTTACATCCCTTTTTAAAAAGGGTAGAAAGGAGGACTCTGGGAACTACTGACCTGTCAGCCTCACCTTTGTGCCTGAAAGATCATGGAATAGATCCTCCTAGAAGCTATGCTAAGGCACATGGAGGCCAGGGAGGTGATTCAAGACAACCAGCAATGGCAAGTCCTGCCTAATCAACCTCATGGCATTCTATGCTGGAGTGACTACCAGTGGACAAGGAAAGAGCTATGGATGTTGCCTATCTGTACATCCGTAAGGCTTTTGACACTGTCCCTCACAACACATCCTCTAAATTCTCTCTCTAAATTCGAGAAGCATGGATTTGATGGGTGGACTGTTCAGTGGATGAGGAATTGGTTGGATGGTTGGATCCAGAGGGTTGTGGTCAACGGCTCAATGTCCAGATGGAGATCAGTAACACATGGTGTCCATCAGGGGTCTGTACTGGGACCAGGACTGTTCAATGTCTTCATTAATGGCATAGACAGTGGGATCAAGTGCACCTTCATCAAATTTACAGAAGACACCAAGCTGACTGGTGCGGTTGGCATACCTGAAGGATGGGATGCATCCAGTGGGATCTGGGCAAGCTCAAGAAGCGGGCCCATGTGAACCTCGTGAGCTTCAACACGGCCAAGTGCAAGTCTTGCACCCAGATCAGAGCAACCCCAGTATCAATACAGGCTGGGGAATGAAGGCATTGAGAGCAGTGCTGAGGAGGAGGACTTGGGGGTACTGGTAGATGAAGCACTGGACATGAGCCAACAACATCTGCCTGCAGTCTGGAACACCGACCATATCCTGGGCTGCATCAAAAGAAGCAAGGGCAGCAGGTTGAGGGAGGTGATCCTGCTCCTGCTCCCGTGAGACCCCACCCAAAATACTGTGTCCAGCTCTGAAGGCCCCAACATAAGAAGGACACAGACCTGTTGGAGCAAGTTCAGAGGAGAGCCACGAAGATGATCAGAGGGCTGGAGCACCTCTCCTATGAGAAAAGGCTAAGAGAGTTCGGGTTATTCAGCCTGGAGCTGAGAAGGCTCAGGGGAGACCTTATTGAGGTCTTTCAGTAAAAGGGGTTTACAAGAAAGATGGGGACAAACTTTTTAGGAGGGCCTGTTGCAACAGGACAAGGGGTAATGGCTTTAAACTACAAGAGGGCAGATTCGGACTACATACAAGAAAGAAATTTTTTACAGTAAGGGTCATGAAACACTGGCCCAGGTTGCCCAGAGAGGTGCCCCGTCCCTGGAAACATTTCAGGTCAGGTTGGATGGGGCTCTGAACAACCTGCTCGAGTTGAAGATGTCCCTGCTCATTGCAAGGGAGCTAGACTTGATGACCTTTAAAGGTCCCTTCCAATCCAAACTGTTCTATGATTCTATGAAATACAGCACTGCAATTTACCAACAGAAATGTGTCAACTGTTGCAGCTTAGATGGGGGGGGGGGGGGGGGGGGGG
>VZSF01005985.1:200299-333882 GCA_013398295.1 Chionis minor | reverse complement strand
CTGGGGGGGGGGGGGTGTGGTGGGGGGGATAAAAAAGGCCCCAGAAATTCTAGGTGTAGCTGTTTAGTAAAGTGCATCAGCTGATGAAGCTATTAAAAAAAGATGCTTATCTGAAAGACTTCCTATTAACTTCTGCAAGATTTTCATTAGACTTCTGAACAGAAGTTAAAACGCTGATGTTTTCCTGATAAGGTGATACATACTTGGTTCCTAGACTTTGAGCAACGAGAACAAAATTATATTACCACAATTGAAAAAAGCAGGGGTAAGCTGTAATTTGTTACTCTACTGTTATGGAGTGTCCCTGTCTCATCTTTATAGAACTGAAGAATAATGTCTGAACATAAGAAAACTAAATAGAAAACTAAATCAAAACCACATACCCGTCGTTGTAAACTATGTATATACTGTTCATCAAATAAAAAATGAGAACCATAAAAAGAAATATGATTCATAGGAATCAGAGTAAATGTTGTTATAATACCTACTACATTTTCCATAACCTTTTCTACAGGCATTTCGTGATTCTGCCCTCATGTACATGATCCCATGATGCAGAACTGGATTCAGAATATGACATAATTTACAAATTTTGTAACTATTTTATAATTTCCTCCATCAGATAAAGGTGAACTCATCAATGAAATATAAACTGCAACCTGCTTTCTAGGTGCAAGCAATAGAAAGTTGTAGCAGTCCAGGAAATTTATATATAAAGTTAATATAGACAGAATTACACACACATTCAATTTAAAAACCTCGATTACGTAAGCCAAAAATCTTTATGAACACAACTCCAAAAAATTATAACTGTCTTGTCTGAAATTAGACTACAAGCATAAAATCATCAATTATGTTATAGAAAAGACAAAGTATTTAAGAAATAGTGACATGACATAACTATTAAAATTGTAAAAGGATATGAATCTCAGGAGTTATTGCAAAGGGGTTTAACACTTCACTGTTAAGGGAAATTTAAAAGTTTTAATGGGCATTGATACTATTAAGAAAACGGTGTAAGAAGCACTTCAGGACATTAAAATATATTCTGAAGGTGTGATGCACACGTGATATAATGCAGATATGAAAGATTTGGGGCTGCTGAAAGAAGGGGGGCAAAAAAGCCTAAAGTTTGTGAAAAAAGGATAAGTGAGATGAGCAGACTACGTTGCCATTAATGAGACAAAACTGTTGGAAGGCAGCTGCCAGAGTAATCATGTAATGAAGTCTAATATAACATAAACACATAATTTGTTACAACAAACAGCTGATATTTTATTCTGATAAGATTTAATTCATTATATATAAATTGAAGTAACATTAAATATATTTAGGCTCTCCCACAGCTGCACATTAAGCAGCAGGTCCAAAAGAAACTCTGCCCTTCCACAAAAACTTACCAATGTGGCTTATACAACCATCCCACTCCATGTTGAGTGCCGGGAGGTGGACAGCCCTAGATGGCCCACTGAATATTTCTGCGTTCCAGCCCGAGGTACTTTCCTCTCCCTCTCACTACAGGTCACACAGCAGGTAAACCCCGGCTTCAATTTCCAATGCCAACAGCAAACCTATTAGTATTACAGCACCTAACTGCAGGGAAATTTGAAGATCTAGCTCTCGGTCACACAAGACATTGTAATTAAAAGACAGTATATTCCAGTAGTTGATCCGTGGTACTTGTCAGACTTACAGCACCTATAGCCCAGCACAAGTTTCCTTCCTGGTTTTCATGTTCATATGCTGAAGAACGAGCAAACAGTAGTCTGAATTTACACTATGATGAGCAAAACTCCTTTCGGCTACATTTACAAACAGGTTATTCTAGCAACCCAGAAATGAATTGAGAACCACAAAACCAAATTACCTATTTGATGTCTTATAATTTAAATATATTTCTCTGATTTATCAGTAAAGAATTGCCGAGGGTAATGCAGAGAACATATGAAATATCCTATTTCTGTGTAAGAATTATTCCCTTTATTTCCAATGTTTTGATAATAAAATTCTCTACTCAAACTACCGTAAGAGTGCATTAGCGATCACATTGACCTGCTTTTTCTGTTTGCATTCCATCAAGAACACTGAACTACTGAAGTCGCACTCAGCAACATAATTTTATCTGGTTTATTCAGTCTGTTATTAGGCTACACTCCTTTATTAAATGGATGTTCTTGTAATGTACATATAGGCAACAGAGAAAAAACACGTTATAAACTATATTGGACATTAGGAACTAAAAGTGGCAGAGAGTATACTTTGGACTAGACTAGCAAAACAATTACACAAAACTGCTTCCTCTGAAGCTTCTTTTAAGATTAAAACTTTGAAGAAAACCTATATATAAATACACGGATGGAAATAGATGTCACAGCTGATGCAACTGAAAGAAAAGCTTAAAATTCACAAAGTTGTATTAACCATTAGTTACTGAGGCAAGTATAAAGTATAATTAAGGATGTGATTACTAGAGATTTACTTCCATGCAAAACATAAAACAGACCATATTAATCACGCCCATGAATGTAAGTGTTTACATATTCTTCCTCCTTAATAAAAACTCTTATATTTAAATAATACCATAGGCTACCTCTGAAACTTAATCATTAAAAAGTAAATCTTCAAAACCCTAATTAAAGCAGAAGAGTGCTCTCTTTTGACCACAAATGCCTCTACTTCTCTTCATCCTTACCTAGCACCCCAAATCTTAGGTTTTTTTGATTACAGAATGCAGCTGTAGGTATTACTGTGAGTCACACTTGAAATGAGCTGCCCAGTAATTAACTTCTTGAAACTCTTTGTAACACATTAAATCCTATACAGAGGATTAGAAGTCAAATTCGGGACTAATTTTTTCTTCATTCAAATGAGTTACACAGGTATCAAAGTTCACAAGTAGAAATATATAGTAAACCATGTGACTGAATGTTTTAAAATTTTCACAACTGAGATGGTTAATCATAAAAGCAGAACTAATCAGGAGTAACTTTCAGCAGGCTAAGTAATTTTAAAATTAGTATACAGGGTATAAACTAGGAACATTCTGAAAAGTTAAACATACACATTGCCCAAATTTAAAATTGGCATATGATAGCTATTGTGACAGAAATTGCTTGTTCTTAACTCCTGCGTTCTCTATAAGAATAATATGAGGTTCACAATGTGGCTAGTAATTCAACAGAAAAATCTAGTGCAAGACATTCACCAGGTAAATCAGAATTAAAAAAAAACAAACCCAAATAATCAGTTCAGATGTTAATATTCACTGTATAATTTCAGGTCTTGATTCAAATACAAAAGAACATGGCCTTCCATTTTTAATTTTTTTGGGGGAAAAGGGAGAAACGCATCTGCTGATCTAGAGAAAACATGCAAACTTAGTATAAAGGCTACCTTGCTTTTTCTATGTGCATGTGTGTGCACCAAACTGAATTTATTCTCAGGAATGTCTGTGTTTTCACTGATCATTAATTTTGCCACTAGGACTCGCCCGAGGAATTCTGTCTAACTCCTTCTCTGAATAATGTCCCATATCATACTTAAGTTCAATCTCAGATATTTAACTTGAACCTCAATACCATTAATGTGAACTTCAATACTTTGGGACCATCATAGTGGTACAGTTTGCTGTCGAAGTTCCATTCAGTTGCTTTGTGAACTCTTTGTTGATTTGAAGTTCTTCCACTGCAGCCTGAGAAAGTGACACTTTCTAGAGCTTCCAGGCAGGAATCACCATCTCATGATGAAAGATAGAAGCTGGCCAGAATTTCTGCTGCCTTGCATCTGGTTGTGTAGCATGACATGAACCCATCAGCTGTTTAAGAAACTGCTCAATGTTATAGCTTCTTCCAGAATTCTACAAGTGCCTCTAACATAGTGTTAAGCTTTTTAAAATGCTCAGTTCCAGCACCTCTCAGATTTCATTATGGGCTGGCTTAAACCTCACGGTTATTAGCCCTAGTCCTTGAGCATAGAAGAACCTTCTACCAGAAGACTACACTATTTACACAGGGTCCAGTACAGCAAAGACCTTCAGCTTAACCTCTTCATTAAGTATACGCTGACCGTAAAAAAGCTTCTGAAGCCAGTATGGTTTAAAAAACCCCAATCAAACAAAAAAACCCCGAACAATCCCCACCCCACAAAAAAATCCCCCACCCCCCACAAAAAACCCTTCAGACAAAGGCTGGTGTTACAGAAAAGAAGCCAGGTATAGCGTAAAATGTTCTGTGCATATGAGTACAGTATGCTAAACTTTTCATAATATTTTCAAAACCATTCAAGCAAATTTGCTTTGGTTCTGAGTCTGTAATAAATTCCATTTAAGACAACATTAATGCAATTGCTGAAAATGATGAAGAAAACAAGTCCAATAACTTTCCACAACTTGGTGGAGGATGTATCTTTTGTTAGAGATAGCTTCTAACATGCAATCAACTGGAAAAGTAGAACACTTCCTATAGTCAGGATTCATTCCTTATCCTATGTAAGTATTCCTCATTAGAAGATTCATCATTCCTGTCTTCAGTCATGGACTTCTATAGGTTTTTTTAGTGTTGCTAGCATCTTCTAGAGAAACAACCTGTGTATGCAAGCCACCCTGTGGTATCTGTGTATCTGACGCATGCAGATGGTACTAAGAGATAAATTTCTTCCACTGGGTTGAAATTGCAATACGTGTCATTTGCTTTATCAATAACAAATCACATATTTCTTTTATTAAACTGTGCTAGTGTCAATTGAAACATTTATGAAACATTAAAATTAAACTTTTTTCTTGCAATACATTTTTCAAGGCTGCTACTTAGTTCTGATTTGTCTTGGAGCACCAAAGTGAATAAGAACTCATATCCTGACTGCACAAAATCCCCCAGCATTTCTCATAGCTTTTCTGACGTTTTTTCAGAGTGTGTTGATGTAGCCTTCATCAGACAGGGCGTGCTTTCTAATTCATACTAAAACCTCACAAAAAGGAGCCATAAAAAAGGAACCATAAGTCACAGGCCAGACTAGGTGTCAACTACAGGTTTCGCTGGAAGAAGCCATACAGGCATGTTATATCGGCAGAACAAGAAACGCCCACAGAAGCAATCAACAAGACAAGTGATAGCCAAGAGATTTGCAGAAGTCTTCTGCACAGATTACGTGGATCTACGGTGTGATGTCTGTTTAAGTACACTTCTGCCTCCACCAGTAGGACCATGGTTTACATGGGAACTGAGCTGTTGGCAGCTTTCAGCTCTCACCTACCACCCACCGCTCTCAGTATCAGGTAGAACTTCAGCAATGCAATGAATATGGGCATTGAAAATACAAAACATTTGTGTAATAGTAACCCAACTGCCTGAACGGGATAAGCGAATAGAGTTTATACTGCCTAAAACTATATCCAGTCATTTAGTAGGTTTACAGAGATAAGATATGTCAGAACCATATTTTTATACTAAACCAGAAAACAGCTTTTAAACTAAATGTAGTTTGTCTTGTGTTATCGACACCTCGCCATCCAGACATGTAGAATTCTGAAAATTTTACTGAAAAATTCCAGTTACATGAAAAACCACCATTTAGACACACGCTGTGGACATTGGCAAGGATAATTCTCTGGCTACCAGCCAGACCACACCAAAAACACAGACCAAAATGTTACAAAAAGAAGAACCTATAGCAAACCCCAATTCTGTGTTACGCACCTAGCAACTTTCCTAAGCTTCTCTCCATCACTCTGGAGCGGTTTATAGAGGTCCATACATCGACAGGAGTAGCACAAGCCTCTCGCAGCATGCTAGTCCTCCAGACTTTCCAGCTGGTTTTGTACAACCCCAGTCTGTAGTGCCTAACCTTTATTTGAAATTCACATAGAGGCAAAAATGCTTTCATCACTTTAAAACACAATACATAACAAATGCATCTCCAAAGTTGAGTTTGTGTAGCTAGAGATAACATTTCTTCAGGAAATACATTGATGTTTTTTGTCACGATCTACACCAAGAATTACTTGTGACTGTTTATGCAGGAGTCCAGAAGACAGAGAATTGTGCATAAATCATTTCCATATACATTCTCCCTCACTGAGGCAGAATTACTGATTGTAGATGAACCAATTATCTTGCCTCAAAGCCTTTCCATCATCAGAAACAAAGCACAACTATTTTGCTTGCATGTTGAATTTTTGTTTCTTATGTATATCAAAATGTACTTGACAGCATGCATTCTAGAGAAACAAAAATGAAAAAAAAAGTTATCATTCCTAAGGGTCATAACTTTTACTTTCAAAGCTTTCTGCAGACACATCTGAATGGTATCAACTTCTACTTTAAAGCTAAAACATGAACAGGTTCAGGTTTTTTTATTTTAAGTTGGCTGAAATTAAGCACCAACTCAGTAATATCGCAAGACTTCCACTGACATTAGTTCTCAGTTTTATTCAGTTAACATAAGCTTTGCATCCTTTGAAAAGTATACTTCAAAATTCTTAATAAAACTTCTAATGTGAGTGCTTACCTTTTGAAGATCTTAATTCTAACGTGAAAATTAAATGCCCTCCTACTTTTGAAACTGAAGGGGCAATCTCTTGTCAAGCTCTACTACTCTGAAATCCAATATATGAAAATAAGAATAATAAAAAACTTATATGAATTATACAGAATTTAGTAAGAGTACAGAAATACTTCATTTACAAATTAATCAAAGCCACATACCCAAACTACCAAATAAATAATATGGAAAAGTTAATAAGTGCTTTCTTTCATTAATAGTTAAAAAAAACCCTTTCTCATTCAACTACAGTTCATACTTTTTTCTAAAAGCCCTATGCAAATTTAAAAGAACAAAAAATGATAACCCCAACCTGTGCCACAAAAAACTCACCACAATGACAGTTGAAGAAAGTGCCATCCAAAAAACAAAATAAGTTTTCTTTTAATCCAGACTATATTTTAAAAAATCTAGTAGGTGAAGAGAGGTGCGATAACTTGTTAGAAAGGAGGGTGTGTGAAAAGAATATAAATGTTATATTAGATTCCATTTTGCCTAGAACTGGAGACATGGACTCCGTGGTCAGTCTTTTTAATTCAGCAGAGATCAGAAAGAACTTTTACTTCCACTTTGTGTATTCAATAAATAAAACATTTGTACAACTCTGAGACACCACAAATTATTTTTCCCTGCTCACCTATGTATGTGTGCCATAAAATAATAATAAGTACTCTCTCTTTACAAACAGAAAGTATTTATAAATGTACACGCATCCTTACTATTCTAATAAGTTAGGGATTTTAGTACTAACTATTGATAATGACACCCAGGCCTTGTAAAGCATTACTAATTGGAGTATATAATTGTTTCTCATTTAAAAATATATTAGCATAAAAAGAGATTAGTTCTGAGACTATTTTATATGGGCACTGTTTTCAACTTTTAGCACTCACGTCAGGAAACAGCTATTCACACAGCAGCTACCACAAATAAACATTAGAGTAATTTTCTACTGTGAGTGTCTAGAAGTGGAAAAAAACCATCACTGGTTCCTAATAATTTCAAACCTTTGATCATATTACCAATCTCAAATTTAGAAAATAACTAATAAAAACACAAGAATGAGACTTTTCCTAAAAAAGGGAAACTGACTGGATCTTTAAAAAAAAAAATCAAAAAAGAATCAGAAAGACATGGTGGAAATTAGTTTCAGTGCCAGGCTTCTTTTCAGGCTCAGGTGACACAGCAACAAAAAAAGATATGCCACAGTGTAGAAACAGAATGAGCTTCCCTCAGTGCACAAAACAAACGTTACGCCTGTATTTCCTTTACTAAATTTCTGCTGTAAGAAGAATGTGCAGGTTCATAGAAAACCATATTAAGTAGGAAAAATGAAAAATTCCCAAATTCCATATAGAAATCCGTGGTAAAATACAGTTCTGGAGAATATTTTCCAAGACAGCCAGTTATACTCTTTGCTTAATGCTTTTCAGGTGGTTCAAGATTTCCACAGATTTCTACAACCATTGTAAAGTACAAAGGTTGCTTAGTTTTAAATGAAACATTCATTCACCAAAATTGTTTTACTTAAGAAACAAAAAAACAAAATTTAAGGACTGACAGCATGTAAAAGTAAAAGAAAATTAAATGATACCACTACGAGCATCTTCTTAGCCACTGACCATATTTGTACTTTGGTAGAACCATCTACATGCCTACTAGCTCTACAACACTGCCAGACAAACCAGGATTGCAGTTCAAGGCTAATATTAATTATATGCAGGAACAGACCTCCAATCAAAGATAAATACACTATAATTCTTGTTAAAAATCTAGTGCTATACATTTTTATAAATACTTAGGATGTTCTGGAACCACCTTAATTTATCTTTCAACAATAAACAGTATTAAAAACAACACACTCTGTGACAAAAATTAACTTCTGCAAAACCAGAAAATGATGGATTCTTTGTGGCAAAGCAGCCAGAGATACGCAGCCTGGTGTCCTGAGCTGGGCAACTCTCAAGCGAAAAATCCAACAAAAAAGAAGCGCAGAAGAGTACAAGTGCTGAATGATTCACCTTCTCATCGACTCGCTATCACATTTTTGTCTTCCCTTATTTTATAGTAAAAATGAATTCTTTTATTGTCTTTTTCAACATAATACAGAAATACGTATTGACCAAGTATAATTGTCTTGCATGGTAATGTCTGGCAGCAGCATGAAAGGAAAGCACTCGCACTAAGTCTTGTATGGTTGTGAATGGCAACTCATATGTTAAGCACAACAACAGAATTGGTCAGACTTTTGACTTTTAAGGATGCATCAACCATTCTTTACTACCATGAAGGTGACTCTTCAGGAGGTAAACAAATCTGAAGTCTTAATTTCTCCAAGTTACTGTCCGTCTGTTGAATTTATAGAAGTGTATGTGCAAATATTACAAAACATACCTAAGATTATTAGACAAAGCATTTTTGTATGCCAAGTGATCAGAAACTAAATAGTGAACAACTGGAAATTATCCTGAATAAATATTCATGTCAGTACATAATTGAACTGAATGATGACATTTACTGTTTTCACATAGAGGGATTTTTACAGTTACTTTGACATTAAATTCTAAAAACATCAAATTGGTGTTTCACTTACAAATGTGATGTTCTATATTCTTATTCCATTTTGCATTGCCTAACATACTCAGTTACAATCACAATATTCCTGCTATTATTTTATAAAATAATCTAGTGTAAAACACATCTATGTGAGTGATTTGGGTTTTTTTTTTAAAAAACAGAAAAAAAGAGCATGCAGGCTCCTACCCAGTGAGCTACAAATGCTCTAAAGATTTTAAAATTCTTGATGTGATTTAGGACTAACGGCAGTAGTACCATACACTTGAAATGACATAAAATGAATTAAACATGTCTATCTAAGCTACAGAAAATTAGACAGTGATATATTTGAGAAGTTAGCCTCATTACTACCCCTAATTTTTGAATGAATCATTCCACATATTTCAACAGGGCCTTAAAATATAAAGCTTCTAATGATAATTTATATATATTAAAGTGTAATGTATTTACTGGCCTAACTGATTAGGAAAATTAAGTCTCTTCCTTTAAGTATTTTTTAAATAATGAATTTTTACCTCATTATAAAACAAGTGAAGGATTTAGCAGATGATAGCATCATATTGTAGCTTAATGTTAGCCAAAAAGAGGTCATTCATAGATACTAACTTCATATACAATTTATACCTATTTCTTCATGTGTAGTTAAAGTCCTTGAAATAGCTGGGATTGCCTTCCCACATACTCTTAAGAAAGTGGTAAAAACATGAACCACAATAAGAAGAATAACTTCCAGGCACTCAGCTATAATTTTGCTCCAAAAGTCCACAAGAAAAAAAAAAAAGTACAAAATAATGGGGAAAACCTTAATTTAATGTATGAAGTTTTTCCTGTTTCCCTGCCAATTTTTGAAAGGCTCCTTCAGACAGGTAAGCTAGAAGGATGACATAATAAAAATATGATTTCTCACACACCTTTTCCAGACTTTGGATCCATATTTTTTCCTTCTTATCACCTGCAATTTCACAATCATAAGACATCTCTGAAAAGTCCAGACACTGTGCTCAAATGAAGTGGATGACATTGTCATTGCAAACTCTGAAACTCTCTTTTTAATTCCACAAATCTTTTTTCTATTTTTCCTAGTTTTTTCTATTTGCTAAAAAAAACCCCAACACCCCAAACAACAGCAACAAAAGAGCTGCATGTTGGAATGTCCAATTCTTGACACTATTTGGCTCTTGTACTTAACTCTTACATATTTTTCTTTTATTATTAACATTTCCTTTACAGAAATACATTTTGTCAACAGAACTACCGAACACAAAAGTTTCAAAAATTTTAGATTATCACAATGAACCATAAAAAACACCCTGGAAGAAATGTTGTGTTGCATAAATGACAAAAAAGGAGAAACTGAGGAAGTAAAAGCTTACTTTCTAAGTATGACATAGAAGAAACTCCAAATATATTCCAGATTTTTAGAAGTCATATGATTTTATTGTTTTGCTGAGAGAGCACTGGTCAGGAAATTTTTCTCACAATTTTTAAGAGTCTTTTTGTAACAACTTAGTTACAAAGTGATACCTAAATAAAATAAACTTTGCTTAAAATAATAAAAAAAAAAAAAGAAAGAAACAGTTTGACAACTTTTCCTTGGAAACTTCAAATTACTAAGGGGAAAAAAAATAAAAACAAAACAAAAAACCCAACAACTTAAGACATATTTCAGAGATAACAGATTTAAAAATAAATCTTTGCCATTGTAATCAAGTGAACATTTTAAATTTAGCAACAGTAACAGTTAGGTATCATCATCTACCTCCAGCTTTATATGAGCTATAAAATCTGTGTTTATTTAAATTAAAGACTATCAGAAGCCGCCAGATTGGCACTAATGAGCGAAAAGGGAGTAAGAAAAGGTTGTACAAATGAGCTTGAGGACACAAAACATGTTTGCACCTTTTCTTCTCTTTATTTTCCTTTTTCTTTTTTTTTTTTTGGATAGCCTTCCTTTCCACAGATTCAGCACTGCTCATGCAAAGACTTGCACAGCTAGAGAGTTGGGTCTTTATTCTGACAGGACTAACAGCGTGAAAAATATTCCTTTTTCTGTGTTTCATTATATCACGAAACTATTTCAAACAAATAGCACTTGAAGCACCTGAAAAACATCAGCTTTCTTCCAATTTACCTGTATTCTGAAAACCTCACCCTTTTTCCTGTTGAGCTGAATATTAATGCAAATTAATTGCTTAAGTATGTTTTAGAAATTTTAGATCATAGCACTAAAGTTGTTACTTTTAATATGATGAAGAAATCTTCCAGCAAAATCTGTAACAAAAAGTAACACCTAATTGCAATATATTTTTAAAAGTCAGGCATATATTTATGCAATTAAAAATGCATGCAAATATATAAAACTACTTGTGAATATATTTTCCAGATGTATTTGCAGTCTAGTTAATTGGATGTACACAAAGGGGCTTTAATTTCCAGAGGTTAGCTGAATAATCTTAAACATACCTTCACTTCCATCTTTCACTTTTCCATACAGAAAATATTTACCTCCTTAATAAAATGCTAGAAAATCTACTGAGAAACAGCTAGCTAGGATCTGCAGTGTTATTCACAGAATCAAATGTGTTTTCCCCCAGATGAAAGATACCATCTTTTAGTGATCCCATACCTGTTTCAATCAGAATCCAGAATAAAAAAAAGGGATAAATGCATATAAACCATAGAATGCTTTTATGCTGATTTTCATGAAAGGCATATAAACACAGATAAATAATTTATATGGTAGCCTGCAAATATAAAGCTGACAAAGTAATTAAAGTTTATTTGTATTTTTCATAGGTTTTTCATAGAGTTCCATAAGGAAGCTACATTTTGATGTAATTTTAGGAATACAGACAAAATTTACAGCCTTTACAGCAATTGACTTGCAGTCTGCCTACAAAAAGTACTCAAAACAGCAAACTGCATTCGGTGAATCTATTTATTGGGGTAAAAACCATTACATATGGCTATTAAATCAAATAAGGGAAAAGTTGATTTTTTTAATATCCTTATAAATTCTCATTCTATGAATTTTAGCAAAAATATGTGGGTTTATGTCACCATATTACTAGTATGTCAGTGGGGGTAGAGGGGAGCACAACAGCCCAAAACCCCCACCAAAACCTCCCCCTACACTCCCAACCCAAGTTTATCAGGCCTGCTCATCATCTGTTTGGTATTTGTCATCTGTGTGTATGATATTGGTCACAACTATAAAGTTTTAGTTTGTTCCGTTCTCCCAGTGAATGACTAAAACTTGAAGTACATATTAAATAGTGCTTCCATTTAGAACAGAGCTGGAATAACACACTGACTGCACAAAGGTATGTTTCCCACACATATACCACCATCACTTATACGACGTGGTACACGTTGCTTATGAGAATTAAATTCTATTTCAAATTTCTGATTCTAATTTCAGTTTCTACATTCCGTATTTCATAATATTTACAAAGTCCAACAGTATGTTTCATTCAGACCACTATTTAAAAATTAAGGCAATTTTATACTTATTTTCTACATCTTAGCTGCTTTGCACCTACTACAGTTTCAATGTTGGGAAACTCATTGACTTAGGCAATGACAAAAATATTATATTTTCTTCTTTCTCTGTAAGCAGGAACGCACTAATCAAATTCAGCTTTTTTCAGCCACCTGAAGGGGATTCATTGTGTAACAAGAGTTTAGTTCCTTGTTCCGCAAACCCAGTATGAACAGCAATAGGGTGAAGAAGCACTATATTTTACCACTCACAAACTTGTCGCTAGCACACACAGAGCACTGGCACTGCATGGCAATGTATCCAGCCATTACAGCACCGTAAGATGCAGTTATATGCAAAAGGGTTGCATCTTGGAATAAAGAAGAAAAGATAAAAGAGCATATAGAAACATTTCTACAGAATTTCTTCCCTTGTCCCACCAAAAAGCAGTCCCATGCCTGTTCCCCTTCATTCTTTATATCTTCTTACCCACTGAAGTACCTTTTCTTCCCTACTGAGTCAGCCTTAATTTTCTCACTACCCAGTATGGTAAGATTATTACTAGATTCTAATAGAAAATCTATTACTAGATTTTCAAAGCAGAAAAAAGCTTTTACTTCCACAGACCTATAGGTCTTACGCATGTTTCCAACCATCTAGTGCTTCTCCCTGCTCTTTACAAGACCAATTTATTTCTAGTCTAGTCTGAGTGGTGGAAAATTCATGTCCATTATTGACTAAACCTGACCAAAAGTACACTTAAAGCAGTGTAAAACAAAATCTGTATATTCTGAAGAACTTGTAAAATGACAACAATAAAAAAGACACAATGTACTGTGACACATGAGGTATTTAATTACTTATTTCATGTATTTCAGAAAAATGAAACAAACTTTTGAATCTAGAGCTTGGATTGGAATGAACAAAAAGAGCATTTTGTATGCCAGAAAAATAATTTAAGACAAAACCCCAACAACTAAAACAAAACCTTCACAAGTTGAATTTCAGGCATCTACCTGGTATTATTGGAATGTGAAAGTGAAAGGCAATCGTAACAGTAAAAACAAGCATACAGATTTATGATTAAATGAAACTAAGCCGTATTTCACCTTGAATGTTGCATGACTTGACAGCAGAAAAGAGTGGAGGGCAGGGAAATCTGTGGGATGATTAAAAATTAATTATTTACTGTGAAGTTAGCAGCCTATTGCTACACAGTGGAAGGGACACCAAAATATAACACACAGGTGAAATAATCATGGCTGTTAATGAGGCTGTTAAAACAATAACATGATGGAATTTTTGTTAAACAGTTCTGGGGGGAAGAGACCGGAGAAAGAACATTAAATGTAGCAGGATTTAGAAGTGTTTTGTCTGCAGCGCAGAGACACATGGTGATATTCTGAATAGCTTTATTAACGTACTTTCTTGTTGCTGTCCACGCTACATATATGAGACGCCTACACTTAAAAGAAAAAAAATTAACTTTAATTTACATTGCATCTATTGCTGGGAAAGACATCTTTTCCAAAACTTCACCTGAACAAATATTAATATCCTACCGAAAGCTGCAGCAGCCACTTCCTATGTCTAAGCCATTTTTTTTCAAAAAGATTTAAGAAACCTAGTTGCAAGGATCACTTTTATCCACACTCATTAACACAAGCAATTGAAGTTTGGTTATACTAAGAACATCAGCGTTATTTGAAGTCAGTTCAGTTAAAATAACTGCTTCCATTTTAAGATAAAGCTGCCATTTTTATAATTACTTGTCCCTTAAGGTAAATGCTGCTCCTTGCCCCAATTTAATGCTGATGGAACCTGGAATTATTTCCCCTCCTCTTTGGAGGTTCTGAAGGTTTCATTTTTATTTTAAAAGTGAAAGGAAAGCAGAGGTTCATTACTGTCTCAAAAAGTCTTTTGTCTTACTCTAATCTATTCACAAATCTCTTGCTATCTCTCAAATTCTGCCCTCCTTACAACTATTATGAAATTATTTTCTCTATAAACACAAGCTTTCTTCACAAGATCTTTTTGAACTTTATTTTTCTTCCACCTTATATTTTTATATCATTACCTGTGCAGTATCAGGTTGGATAGATGTTAGTCAAAGTTAGGGACAATACACTGTTAGAAGATAATTTAGAAAATGATCAAAGCAAACAAAATGAAAATAAGTTATTGGAAATGACAAAACAGTCTAGTATAACAGGAGGCCAGAAGCTATACAAGATTGAGAAAGAGAATGCCTATATAGAAATTAACTCAGGTTTTCCAGAGTTTCTACTCCTCCAAGAGTATTGCCAGTAATAAATACTTTTAAAGACATTAATCTTCCAGAAATCAGTTTCAAATGAGCCACTATTTCCATTTCAGTGCAGCCAGAATTTCCTTTGGGAAGTCTTCCTCCAAGGAACTGTGCTCACAAGTCTCCTGTCCTATAATTTCATAAAATATGGTACTCCACAGCCTCCTGTAACTATTCTAATCTGCAGGTAATCCATAGCAGAGCCACATCATGAAAATGTATTTGGTTTTCTAGCTTATTTGGTGACAAGGGAGGTACCTTAGATTTGGTTCTCTTGCTCTTTTCCGCAGTCCTGAGTAGACATACTATACCCTTGCTGCAACAATCACAGCCAGCTCTTCCCTTGTGATCCACATAAACGTAATTCCCTTCACGTTCCACTGTCTCCTCTTAAGATTACAGCTCAATTTTCTTTGGCATCTGCAACTACCAATTGCTGCATAAATCCTGTTTAAAATTAACTTACAATAATTTTATTGGCAATTTACAATTTCGGACTGAAAGAAAAGTAAACACGTAGATGACTAAACAACCACAGCAGAAATTTTCACTAGAATGCAAGTAAAGGCAGATCAATAAAATATTAAGACACACTTTTGAAAGAAAGAAGGAAAATTGAAAAAAAAAAAGAAAAAAGCATGTTAAAGGCTTTCATTTTACATATACGTTTCCTTTTTCTTCAATCCAATCACAGTATAAAGATCAAAAATCCTAGCAGAAGAGATTTTGTCTTTTGATAAGTTACAGATAAAAAAAAATCTGTTATGGATATCCATTTCTTTATTTGTACTCTGTTAATAGGTAGTAATCTCAGTTAATTTTTGTGTGTCTGTCGTCATCACATTGCAACTGGACTAGACTACAGATAAAACTAAAATAGTATTCTTACTGTGCACCAAATACAAAACCAAATCAAAACAAACAAAACAGATCAAAACCAGATCAAAACAAACTGCACAACCATTTTAGCCCTGCTTCTTAGGTAACTACAGACCCAAGGCAGGGTCTGTAGCTGCCACCAGGCAGGTGCCAGGTTCCTCGGTGCCAGGAAAGGTTATGGAACAACCCATCCTGAGTGCACTCACATGGCAAGTGAAAGACAACCAGGAGATGAGGCCCAGCCAACATGGGTTCATGAAGGGCAGGTCCTGCCTCACCAACCTGATCTCCTTTTATGACCAGATGACCCGCCTGGTGGATAAGGGAAAGGCTGTGGATGTTGTCTATTTGGACTTCAGTAAGGCCTTTGACACAGTCTCCCGCAGCATTCTGCTAGAGAAGCTGGCAGCCCATGGCATTGACAGGTGGACTCTTTGCTGGGTTAAAAACTGGCTGGATGGCCAAGCTGAGAGAGCTGTGGTGAACGGTGCTAAATCCAGTTGGCTTCAGGTCTCAAGTGGCATTCCACAGGGGTCAGTTTTGGGGCCAGTTCTGTTTAATATCTTTATTGATGGTCTGGACAAGGGGATCGAGTGCACCCTCAGCAAGTTTGCAGATGACGCCAAATTAGGTGGGAGTGTTGATCTGCTTGAGGGTAGGAAGGCTCGGCAGAGGGATCTGGACAGGCTGGATTGATGGGCTGAGGCCAAGGGGATGAGGTTCAACAAGGCCAAGTGCTGGGTCCTGCCCTTGGATCACAACAACCCCAGGCAGCGCTACAGGCTTGGGGAGGAGTGGCTGGAAACTGCCTGGCAGAGAAGGACCTGGGGGTCCTGGTGGACAGTCGGCTGAACATGAGCCAGCGTGTGCCCAGGTGGCCAAGAAGGCCAATGGCATCTTGGCCTGTATCAGGAATGGTGTGACCAGCAGGAGCAGGGAAGTGACTGTGCCCCTGTACTCAGCACTGGTGAGGCCGCAGCTCGAATGCTGTGTTCAGTTTTGGGCACCGCAGTATCAGAGAGACATTGAGGTGCTGGAGCGTGTCCAGAGAAGGGCAACGGAGCTGGTGAGGGGTCTGGAGAACAAGTCTTGTGAGGAGCGACTGAGGGAACTGGGGTTGTTCAGCCTGGAGAAAAGGAGGCTGAAAGGAGACCTTCTCACTCTCTACAGCTGCCTGAAAGGAGGTTGTAGCCAGGTGGGGGTCAGTCTCTTCTCCCAGGTAACAAGCAATAGGACAAGAGGAAATGGCCTCAAGTTGTGCCAGGGGAGGTTTAGGTTGGATATTAGGAAAAACTTCTTTACAGAAAGGGTTCTCAAGTGTTGGAACAGGCTGCCCAGGGAGGTGGTGGAATCGCCGTCCCTGGAGGTATTTAAAAGCCAGGCAGACATGGTGCTGAGGGACATGGGTTAGGGGTGGTTTAGGCAGTGTTAGGTTTATGGGTGGACTCAGTGGTCGAGATTCAGCGATTCCGTGATTACACAGAAAAAGACCTCCAGCTTGCATTCTATCTAAATGAAATGTGCCTTTTATTTAATAGAAAGTATTATTACCTCCACTGATTATCATGCCAGATAAAAAAATTATGCTTTCAGGTAGAAGAGGTTTCTTGCCATCTGCCAGTGTTACAGCTAGGAAAAGGATGCCTTCATAAATCATCAGATCTACTGAATTTTATATGGCACCTCTTCAGAGATCAGCCCTCTTTGTGTTATAACTGAAGTCACAAATAAAGATTCATTTTTAGTCTCTTTAGTGTTGGTAAAGAGCACTAACCATACTGACAATTTTGCCCACAAGTGAAAGCAGGATTAATTGTCACTTGATCTCACGCCACAGTCAAGTCTTTTATTTTTCAAGAGTTTTTAATATCCATTCTTAGATTACTGCAGATACTCAACCATAGCACAGGTACCCTATTTACTCCCCATTACTGAACCAAAATTATTTTGCACATCTTAACAACATTGACTAGATTAAAATTTGAATTTGATTTTGGCTTCTTTCCTGCCTAATTTATTAGACTTTTGGGCTCACTGGGATGTAAGAGATTGTAATAGTATCTGGTAAAACATAGCACTCAACTCCATCATGTTCTCAAATAATGAATGCTCCCTGATAAATACACAGATGTAGATCAGCTTCTCAACGTAGAGACAGACAGCAAAGACGGTAGAGTAGCCCCACCTTAAAAAAATAAAACACATCTATACTGAAAAGATCCAACATTGCATTTTGTTGATGTTCTATACCAAATATACTAGAAACTACCAATCTTTAATTAATACAGAAAAGATAAATCTTACTAGTAATGTGGCTGCAGCATTCTTCAAGCTAAAGGGTATATTTTGATGTGCTTTTCTACTGATTCATGGATCAATAAGATAGCAGAAAAAAAAAATTATACAAACGTTTCTTCTGGTATCCCCAATCGTGGTGGAAGTTCAGTTGCAACAGAAAGAATAAGAGGAATGGGGAGGCGCAAACAACACGAAAATGTGTTTATATACATTTTGATAAAAAATAAGCCTGTATGCCCTACTGACAGTCTGTCACTGCAACTTTGTAGGACTGTATGTAGCCTACTAATTAAGTTTTCCTATTCCTGAAGCAATCTCAGAGGAAAGCCTGAAAAACATTGATTGCATTGTTTGATACATATTTGCACTGTCATTACTGAAGTTATGCCACACTTTAGCATCCTTCTTATTGATCAGTGACTTCCAAAAAATATCAGGTTAAACGCTACTCTGACTCACTTTCTAGATCTACAACATACACCTTTCATAGCATAACTGTTTCTGCTTAATCTAATAAACTTTTTAAATGGGTATTCTAACTAGAAGATAATTAAATAGCAAAGCTGGGAACTTCAAAGATGCACAAACATATCACTTTATTAATAATAAAAAGATTCTCAGCTGGTTGAAGGGACTGGGAATACTAAGTTAAGGTAAAACAAGTACCTTTTCATAACAACCTGCACATGACTTCAATTTCTTGGGTTGAGGGCAATGTATGTAATTCACACCTTAAATAATGAGGCTTCAAATAAAAGTCTACTCTGCAATTGCAGTCTGCAATGCACTACATGTGATATCACCAATGTGTTTCTCCAAAAGTGAGATTTCTTTTTTTCATTACTGCTTTTATTTTGTGGAACTCATTAAAATAATCAGGATATTTTCTAATTTTTAAACACATGTCTTTCTCTGTAACCCCAGTTACTCATAAATTCAATGCTCATATACTAAGTACTAGAGACAAGATTCTCAAATAACCCAAACCTGTTGTCTGAAATGAGGAAGCGAGTACCTGCATTCCATAAAGTAAGGTTTACAGAGCAACATCGCATTTTATAAGGACAAAGATATAAGGTTTAATGACAATTAACTTCTGTTTATTTATTGAAAAAAATCCAAATTTCTCTTGGTTCACTGTATGTATTTTCCTCAGTAGCATGTATTAAACAGGATCTATATAAAATGTCTATACAAATGACACAAAACCATCACTATGAGACAGTGATGTCTTCTGAGGCCACACTTTAAATACAGACACATGCACGAATAAAGTAATATCCCTTAAATATTTTAGATTATAGTGAGTAAGAAATAATCTCCTTACCGTGTTTAAAGTAGCAAAAGTATATCTGGAAAAATTAGAAATGACATCAGACAGGAAAGGGAAAGAGTGCTAGGAACACGTTCATTTTGAACTCACTCAACAATTGATGCACATTGGCTTACATCTAGAGCTTTATACCCCACGACTGAAACATCAGCAGTGATATTTGCTCTTGTGTCAGTCTTTTTTGTCTCCGACCATCTGCAAAATTATAACTGTGCAAGTTTTCATCTATCTACGTAATATTACGTACTCCCAAGACTAAGTGTTCTTTGGCTTTCTTCACGAACCTTTACTCAGTTTCAGTTTTACCTGTTACTGCTTTGTTTTTCAGCTTACCATTAAGCAAAATATATATGATTTATATAACATATTAGGTACAGCTTTGGTTTTGGATGATCAAAAATTGTTTTAAGAATTCCAAGTACCTGAATATTGCTACATGTTCTACTGTCATAGCATTTAGAAATCCTAGTCAGATTACAAGGGTTGGCTGCAGTAAATGCAGAAGGAGCAAGGTAAACAGAGGCTCGGATATAGTTTCTCTGTGCAAGTGTACCCACACAAAGGATTTCAGGCAGAACCTTGGGAAGATGAGCTCTGAAATAAGCACTTATACGCTTTCATTCAGATACCATAGTCAATAAACTTTTGCCATTCTGAAGGAAAACCAGATTCTGTATTCTTCATTAGTCACTCTTCTTGACAGATATTTTGTGGGTTTTTTTTTCATTTGGCATTCTTACTTGCCATTCTGAATTGATCTGGAGCCAAATAGGCTTTGGTGAAACCCAAACCCATGTTTTTATATTTTAATCAGAAAAGGCTGAGTCCCAGCTGTTGGGTAAATGATATTCAAATTTATCTTCTATCACGTTCTGGGCCAAATTTTATCTCTAATGTAAGCAGGCAACACTCCAGCACCTCCACTGCACTTGTAACTCATCAGAATAGAGGATGAAATTTGGCCTCCACAGTTCACTTCCAAGCCCATTAACAGTCCATATTTTCATTAGAGATACTAAAATAAAATTGCAATTTACCATGGAGCCCAATGAAGACAGAAGCGCTGACAGCTTTCTTAGAACATTCTGATTTCTATTTGCAGGCGTAGGAAATCTGCTCCATGGATAAAACTCAGTCTCTCCATATTAAAAAAAACAAACCCTAAAACAAAGACCTAGAAATAAGGTCTTCTGATCTCTCATAATTGTTATGATATCTCTAATAAGTGTTATGAACGGTTAAATATGACGAGCTGGCACAGTAAACCCCTATTTCATCTCTCAGAGAGACTGACACTTCACACAGTTCAAGATAATAAAAAAAAATCCCTTTTTTTTGTGACAAATAGGGTATTTTTGGTTGTATACACTCCCTTAAAGAAAATAAGCATTGTTGTCATCTTACCTGCCTCCCCAATACTTATACCATACATGTATTCTACCACCAAAATTTGTTCTTGTGAATAAAAATGTGGGTTAAACAGGCCCCTGCCCTTCCACCTGCACTGCCAGCAAACAGCAGCTGGGCAGTGGGGGGGAGCACCCCAGCTGCCGGCTCATTCGTATCTTTTGATACTTAGCAGCTAGAAGAAAAGAGAAGGAAACCTAATTCCCTTGCAGCAACTGTCCCATTTGTTCTTCCTGTCATTGCAAGATAGTAACCAGTTAAGTGCCAAAATGCATTTATTCTCTCATACCTATTGGTACAAGGTTTCCTTCAAAATTATGTTTTTGCTTCCTGATAAACAAACTTTATCCAAACAGACTGAGTCCCTGGGTTTTCTCGAGTCATCTATTTGAAGAAAAGGAACACAAAACCTCCTAATTTCACTTTGACGCACTTACTGGATCACACGTGATAAATGAGAGGCTTGGGCTTTGTTTTGGTTTGGTGGTTTTTCTTCTTTTCACTTGCTATAAATTCGTGGCTTGCATCACACTTTACAGAGCTGCGTGTTCTTTCCTTTTGTTCAGAATAAACAGAACAACTAGGCATGCATAATGCCATTAAAAATGCATCAGAATGAAACTTCCAAGGATGGAATCAAAAGCATCATGACCAGAGCGAATGAGAAGTAAAGCACATAGGATAAATTACTTCACTGAGATCATAAGACTACTTAAAGCCTTTTATGAACAAAAAAAAAAAGAAAGGAAAGGCTAAAACTGTGGTTCTAGTCAATATTTATACTCCTGACACTCCTACTAGATATGATAGTGGTTCACAAATACATCTAATGGTGGATTTTTGATTACAAAAGCTGAAAAAGGGAATGGTTGTTATTGAAAAGAAGGCTAAATCTAAAAACCTAAGTCAATTCTGCTTTTGAAAGTGAGAATCCTCCAAGTACTGCATGAATAGAATAGGATAGAATGGGCTAGAATATTATATTTCAGTTGAACAGGACCTACAACAATCATCTAGTCCGACTGCCTAACCACTTCAGGGCAGACCACAAGTTAAAGCATGGTATTAAGGGCATTGTCCAAATGCCTCTTAAACACTGACAGGCTTGGGGCATCAACCGCCTCTCTAGGAAGCCTGTTCCAGTGTTTGACCAGCTTCTCGGTAAAGAAATGATTCCCAATGTCCAGTTTAAACCTCCCCTGAAACTAATCAGAAACCTAAGACTCAGATTATGTCAAAATCCCACCTATTTAATTAGGAAAAAAAAAAAATCTATGAGGAAACAAACATCACGATCTACTTGATCAACAAGAGCCTTTGTAGAATTAGTTTTCTATCAAAGTCACCACTCTCTGAAATGCAGTTAAAGACAAATTATTATTTACTTGCATTCTGAACTCTCTAGCAGAGGTAGAGGTGTCTTGATTCCCCCAGGAGACATTCTAATATTCCTTAATGATCTACCATTTGAGAGACTAGAGGCTTAATCTACTGTTTGAAACATTAAAGAAGCTAGGCCACATAATTAAAGATTACTGGAACCTGCTAACTGTTCAAATTAAAAAAATAATAAAACAAAACCAAACCCCACGATCATCATAGCTACCTTTTCTTTGTCTAAATTCCAGCCTCTGCTGCTTCCTTATTTTATCTGAAAACTCTTGAACTAAATGACATAAACAATCCTAAAATGATTGGAACCTAAAATCATCCTTTTCTCGTGTCCTGACTACCAGCCCCAAAATCCAATGGATTCTGGAAAGGTAAGATATCTGAAAACATCAAAGAGATTTTTATGCCCTTATTGTAAGTCTCCCATTCTCTTCAAACCCCTCTTCTGTCCTATGGATGAAACATTATCATTTTGAGGAAAAAAAGGAGAGGTAAAATGGTGAGGACTACCTGAACATAGTCAGGGCATGGGACTACATGGTGCAAACTATTCTTCTGGTCTCTGCAACTTCAGCTTAACTCACAGAATTAGCTCTCTAAAACTGGTCTCAGTCACCCTACAATTCTGATTCCTTTTGCCTAAAACAGACTAGTGCTTAATTCATAATCTTCCATAAACACTTGTGTGACAGACCAGTTGTATACTAGGATCAACACATTCTCAATAAGGGATGAAAATGCAACTATGTGAAAATGCTGACCACCTGGGAAAGGAGGTCCTTCAGGGGTCAGCTGCTCCATTAGTAGTCATATATACATTTAAGAAGTCTTATTACAAATTGGCTAGAATCAGTTGTTATTGTATACAGACATCCATGTCAATACAGGTTTCAACCAATCACTTAGCCACAGTTGAACTCACATTACAAAATCGTGTCAAGTAATAAATGTCTCTTCAAAGGAGATGGCAGAGCAGTGCTCTGAATTGTATTCAGCAGTTCACATTATGGAACAGCATCAATGAAGCACCTGGTTTTCACCTACTGACATTTTCTTCAACATAGAACTTAAAAAAATGCCTGCAATGTTAAAAACTGACACCAGTGACACTGGGGACTTTCAGAAACATGACAAGACAGCTGAGATGAAATCAATCTAAGACCTGTGGAAGTGCTATTACTTCATGAAAACGATTCTCTGCCTCTCTGCAACTGAAAATAACACAAAGAGGAATGATGGCACAAGTAGGAAGCATGAAGACAGTACGTCTGTCACTCCAGAAGAACTTCTACTACCAGCCTATGATACAAAAATCCTAAAAGTAGGAAAAGCAAATGACTGTCAGTTGCTTTATTTTTAGATCTCATATCAGCAAAAGCAGACCACAAACAGAACAGTATTGCAAGCAGGAAGAAATGACATATGAACTATTGGAAGTGCTAACATGTAACACACAAAAAAACCCAAATAAAAATCAAACCAAACCCACCTAAAGAGCAGCCACTCTTAGGACTTTGATTCATACAGGGCGTTTATTACATCTAAGATAGCAGTTGCTATTTTACTCCCCTTCCTTTTCTCCCCAGAATCCCTGCAATGACATGTGACACTTTGTCAGGCCATCTACAGAACAGCCATAGCTGGTCAAAACATTTAACTGCTGTCCTTGGCATAGATATATCACTATGGAATGACGTTGCTGGGAAAACATGCTATTAGAAGACACATTCAATGTATTACAAGGTACCACAGGTTCTCCCTGTCGTGCTTCCTATATGCATGAGAGCACAGTGTAATGAATACAAAAGCCTTTAATAAATAATGGGACCATTTAAAGAGTACGTGGGAGGGATAGGTCTCATGCTGTTACATCTCCAAAAACTTGTATTATGGGCATATGCTCAACACTGAAATGTTTTTATTTGGTTTTTTCAGTTAAAAAAAAGTTTTGCTCCTGCTAAGAGACCTAAGTAACTGATAGGGAATATTAAAGTGATCCCCCACGTCTCTTCAACACTGTCTCTTGCTAGGCTACCGGAAGAGCTCTGTCCTGGATCCACGTTTCAAAAAAATCCTCAAGAGTTGAGAACTTTACCCTGTGATGCACAAAACCAAAACAAGGTCAAGTCCTTCGTTTTAGGATAAAGCATTCACTCAAGAAAGATGGATGTGATTCCCTCCTATGCTAAATTAGGATCCAAACCTTCGAAGAAACAGACCTGAGCTTAGATCACAATTAGCTTGAAAAAAGGGCATTCCTAACCTCTCTTCAGGAAGCTGAATATTACACCTGTACACACACAGACAAAATAGACAGCTTTAGAGGCAGCAAACCCATCTACCTCTGTCAGCAAAACAAAGAGGAGAAGGAAAGGGAATTGTGGAAATCCTGAAAGTATGCTCTCTGCTTCTCCTTTTACTTATGAAGTATAATCTTCAAAATGAGAGTGAAGAACACTCTGTGACCTGAAAAGCTTAAAGCGTATTTGTAAAGATGACATTTCTTGACCTTGTGGCCACTCGTCTCTAGCAGCTCAAACCCCTCACTAATTTACATCAATGAATGCCTGTCAACACATGATGTCGAAGAAAATGAAGAAACAAAAAATAATCACTCAGCATTTGTTAAGAAATTGCATATTATCATGACAGATGAGGAAAAAAAGAACCAAAGCAAGACTCAATTGTGTAGTTATAACTTCCTATTTAACTACTTCAGGGCACACCATTTTGAAACATGCCAAAGAAATCTCCCTTTTTCTGCAATGAAAGATTACAAAACTAGGTAACTCACTGTTTAATTTCTTACTTTCTAAATATTATGAAGCAAAAAGAAAAAGGAATGCACCTGTCTGAACAATCTACTGCTGGATATTGCAGCTATTTTTGAAGTATTTAGCCCCTGATATAGCGTTTGACATTAAAAAACTATTGTGGTGTTCTACTGCTGTCCTGATATAGGGCATTTCCCATATTTCTTTTTGAGGATTGTAAAGTGAACTAAAGTAAGTAACACGTTTTCCCATTTCATAAGCTGAAAAATATTATTGCTTATTCACAGACAGGCAGAATTCAATAGAATCTGACCATAGTAATTTAGATGCAATTCCCATCTTCCTTTTCTCATCTGCAAGACTGTGCAATACTTAATAAAACAGGTCTTGAATCTGAATGCACAGCATAAATTAGAGTCCTAGTTCTCACCATCTATTCAATCCTTTTGCTCAAAAGAAACTGTATTGTGATTTTAGCTGCATTATCAAGTAGTTTAACACCAAATTTGCCAGTTCAAATTTTCTTTGTCTTCAAATAATATCATTCTCTCAAACTGAAAGCAGTTCAAACATTGCGTGTCGAGTTTCCCAACCCTAAAGAGGAGGCATCTTCTTAAGTGAGAAGTGTGAGCAACTTAGCCCTTTTTCTTTCTTTTCTGGTTTTTAAAAAAACCCCTTGCTTATATTTGCGCTATTTTCAAGGGGTTTTTCTCCTTGTTTTTATTAAAAAAAAAAAAGCAGAAAGAAAGGTGTGTTCTTAGGAATACTGCCTGGAGGCTTTCTGAAAAAATATTTGTCATTAGAGTCATGGGTCATCTGGACAAAAGGAAAAAGGAAAATCAAGATGGTATTTATAAAGCTAGTACTTTGTCGATTGAGACCCTTGCTTTTGGCTATGTGCAACTAAGAAAGGCTCACTAGATCCAAAATTCTGAACAGATTTCTACTACTTTTGAGTTTTGTTCTAGAAAGAAAGTTTACAAGGAAGAAATGTGCAGTGGACTACAGTTATCTTTTATTTCTATTTTGCCCGACCCAGACATCATAGCATCCTGTAAAATACTCTTTTCTCAGTCTTGGGCCTAAGATTCATTTAAATGGCAAGTATCTAGAATCAGGGAGAACAACTCATTGTAGCCATCTCCTCAAACAAATGAAAGCAAAAAAAAAAAGTTAAATGCAGTGTTCTTCAAAATAGTTAAAACTGAAGACCATGTAAAAACAGTGAACTCTTCTTTAGAGCATGGAAAAATTGAGAGACCTTTTAAGTAATACATTCGAGACACTCCAGAAAGACAACTCCTGTCTTTTTTTTCTGTCTTTTTTTTTTTTTTTTGGGGGGAGGGGCTGGGGGTGGAAAGGGGAAAGGAGGAGGAGGAGGGAGGATGTTGGCCAGAATATGACCTTAAACAGATATGAAACAACTCCTCCCCATGATCAAGGAACTGTTACACCGATAGGCCTATTGAACTTTCTCTAGCACATCAATGCTGTTGAAAAGGAAGCATTTTTACAATTCTTTCTACAGAAAAGTCATATCAGTGGGCATGGCTGTTACAGCAGTAGTAATGGTAACTATGGCAGGTTCCCAGTTCAGCAGTTTCACTGACTTTGCTAAGATGGGACTGAGTGAAACTCTGCAGAATCTGATCCCACCTCTTCCCATGAACACCATCAGTATGGCTTTGCTAAACACAGATGATCTTGATTGGTGTATGACTTCCCTTTCTGCAGGGAAACAGCACAGATATGGCTCCAAAACATACTAAAATAACTAAGTCATAAGCGGACAAGTCAACCTAAGGTTTAAAGTAATGATTTTGGAAAGGCTCAGTGACTAATGTATTCATTTGCTATTCTTCTTTGCAGGCCCCCGATTACTCATTTTTACTAAAAAGTAATTAACTAAGCACAATAGAATGGTTTCCAGCCTGTTAAGTTATTTTCATGGGAATTTAAATAAATTAGTTCTAATTAGACCTAATGAAATCTTTAAGAGTGCTGGGTTCAACTGCAGAAACTATGCTATCGCTTGTGACTCCTATTTACCACAGTATCAGAATACATTCAAAACATTCTTTATATGCAGATACTCAAAATCAGGATCTAAAAGGGACTTCAATTTTTTTTTCCTCCTACCTTCCATTGTTCTCATATAGTATTAGAACATGAGTAACAAAAAATCAAAACAAAATACAAAATAAAGAGACAAGAAGGATTGTGGTATTAATTACTGGAGAAAAGGAAAGAGGAAAATAGATTTAAGAAAGTATAATTTAACTTGGACTCCTACAGAGACTGGAAAATTAAGTCAATAGAGGTTTTTGTAATACTTCTAAAGGGTTCAGTACTAACATTATATACAAGAAATGTGGAAATAAATTAAAAGCTTTGATTGCATTAAGAAAAAAAAATTAAATCAGAAGACAACCAGCATTTTAGTCAAAGTGAATGTCACCAAAAAGACAAGACAAAAGAGCAAGTCAGCAAAATGAAGGTCAAGTTTAAAATAAAGCCTCCTTACTCTATCGCTGTCTCAAAAGACAGCATAAACCACCAAGACTAACTCTAAAAAAATTGTAGAGCTCCTAAACAAATAAAAACCTCTTCATGACTGCAGTTATTATTTATGGTAGCAATAACAAAATACAGATAAATGGGCATATAAAGTATTTTCTTTTGTTCTGCATTTCTTAATTCCTTACCTTCCTTCCTTCTGTTTTGTTGTCTTATTTACATGGGTTTTCTTCTTAGCTTTCATAATTTCCTGCCTTTTATTCTTTCTCCTTTTTTTCCTCTTTCTCATTTCACAGTTTTCTTTTCTAATCTTTATTCCTTGCCACATCTCCACAATTCTTTCTCCTGCTTGCATGTTCAAACAACAGAAGCCCAGGAAGTGCTGCCTCAGATAGTCTGTAGCCTTTTCCTGGAATTCACCTCTTTCCAGGTAAATCTAGCAGTCCATAAAGATTGCATTCTTGATGGCTTATTAACTGCTCAGCTCCCATAGTTAGCCAGAGAAAATTTAAAGAAAAAAAATTTGGTTTTGCACAAATTTCACTGCAATTATATTCCCTATCTGAGTAGGAGCTGCACATCTTATCTCTGAATCCTATCACTTTTCTGCTCAGGCTCCCTTCGTTATCACTACTGCCATACCAGGCCATGTGTGTTATCACCTCAGCTGGGTATATTCATTGAATGATTAGCACCATCAACTCTTAGGAAATGGCACTAAGCCTAACTTCACTACTTTTTACCCTCCTGGCAAGACTATCTACTTTCTGGTAACTGTTTTAAACATTACTAAAGGTTGGATAACATTACATTTAGGTTGGATATTAGGAAAAACTTCTTTACCAAAAGGGTTGTCAAGCATTGGAACAGGCTGCCCAGGGAGGTGGTGGAATCGCCGTCCCTGGAGGTATTTAAAAGACGGGTAGAGGTGCTGCTGAGGGACATGGTTTAGGGGTGGTTTTGGCATAGGTTTATGGTTGGACTCGATGATCTTGAAGGTCTCTTCCAACCCAAGTGATTCTATGATTCTAAAACAGTCTTCCCACTAGCATTCTCATCTACGTAGTCTCTCCCAAATGAGTAAGCCTCCCCCACTTGAAAAGTTGTTTAAATATATTCAAGAAGTCACTGCTTTGTTATATGGCAAACAGGCAAGCTCCTCAATTACCTTTGTCACAAAAGGCTTCAGACCACTGAACACATTGTGGAGAATCAGCGTATCTATGCTGAATGTTTTGAAACCTCTTGCTTATCAGAAATTTCACTTCATTATTTTATTCACAGTCAGATGTTGTGAACAGATTTAACCCACCCCATCATGTTCCTTATATATGATTTTTAGCACTAAAATGAATCTTTTTAATTTGCCAGAAATACCACAGCATGTTTTCAGGTGTAAAATATACTACGAAAAGTTGAAGACAGTTCTGTTGAAGGGGGACAAGATGATCACCCCAATCAGTGTTTGGCATCCACAGGGTGTGTCCCTTCATGGATCGCAACTAGTAGGTGATTCAGAACAGATGTTTGCCTTGAACACTGTGAAGGATCTATTTTTCACTGACCTGAGGAAGAGCCTGGATAGACTAGGTTTACAAAGATTAAGAGGTACCATAATGTTAATGAAGGAGGACTATCTTTCTGTAGCTTGAAGACTAAGAAAGCTGTAAGTTAGAGGGGTTAGAAGTGAATAGACCAAAAAATTTTATTCTGAGTTTTTTGATGTATTATGAAAATAATTTCTGCAGCACAATTGTGTAGGTTCTCTATAGAATCATCGGTGTCTCCTGATCAGTGTCTCTCTTGTATTTACAGAGATTATTTCAGAATTTGCTCAGCAGTAAAGACGTGACAACAGAAGCAAGAGGAAGAAAAAAAATAATCAATAAATGCCTTTAAGGAAAAAAAAAAGGTAAGATAAATGGAGACTTGAAAATAAGCACAAAGAGTTCAGGAACATTAGGATGGTGGTTTTTCTTCCCTTAAATTGTGTTACATTCTTACTTAATTGTTCCGTCTGCCTACTAAATACTAGCTGGTTAAAAATGCCCACAAGTCGTCTTTTATGATGCATTTTTAAAGAATATACGAAGTCTAATCCGTAATTACAGATCCTCTCCAGGATACCAGTCAGTACTAAAAAAAGGCTTAATTAGATTATCCTAACATTAATAATGATTTTGATATAAATATTGTAGGCAAGCCAACAACATGAGAAAACCATACAATAAAAAAGGAGAATTAAATAGCATTTTCACAAACTCCAAGACGCACTTAAGATTCTTCAACTGAAGTCTACATTTTGGTTCCTCAATGATTTAATCATGAAATTAAACTTCCAAATTGTAATACAATCCTTTCAAAGCAATAGGAGAAACTTTTAAGTCTGCGTGTGAAAGTAATTCTGGAAGACAGGGAGCAAATACATACCTTGATCAAAATGAGAAAAAAGAACCATGGCTTGCAAAGACCATCAACCTGGCCACTCATACTTATGTTCAGAAATTACTAAAATTTCAGCTGATATCTTAATCAATCTGATAGCCCACAATTCCACAATGCTCTGTAGAGCACCAGGAAAAAAAAAAAAACCACAACACCAAATCATTAAAAAGAAACAGAATGCAAGTAACTGTATGTACTACCAAGATGTATTGAGTACCTGCAATTTAAACACCTATTTCATATAGTTTCTAAGTCTCTCAGAAGGAAAGAGGTCCAAGTTTAATGAAATCTTATCCTTAATGTGCTTGCTAGTATACATTGTTTAGCAAAAGAGAATTAACAGAAAAATCTTCACATTTTGCAGTAGTTTGTTACATGATCTGCATGCAATTCACTCCCCTTTTCCCTGAAATTTTTGCCTATATAAATTCAATGACAGACATTATATTTTACAACTGCTATGAAAAAGAGATCCTACGTGAACTGTCATTCATCAGTGACAGAAAACCGTATCCTATGCCAAAACAGAGAGGTAACTACTCCAGACAATCTGTACTAGATACACATTTTATATTCCATGAAATGATGCAAAACATCTTCGGAGAAATACTATAGTTTAACACTCTGTAGAAAGCTCTCAGGGTTTCATAGTCCTAAAAGGAAAAAATTCAAAGCAGCAGTGTTAAGTCATTGCTTTCATATGCAGAGAAGTGACAGTAATGCTGGTAAAGGAAACGTGGTAATTCCTAAGTGATGAAGTTCTAAGAACAAAATAATTTCTTTTCATAATAATTTCTCTGCATGTTTGGTTTCAACTACAAGGAGTTAAGACAGGACAAGCAACCCCGTCTCTGAGTATTATGGCAGTTCATGCAGAAGGTCTTGCTTGAGAGCAATGGTTTATGTTGCAGCCAACAAATCAGTCTAACTGAAGGGCAGGAAGAGTATTTTGGTTTCTGGTCCTCAAATCTAAGGACAGTTACAATATGTGGTTTATTTTCAGAACACCAGTGTGAAAACATACAAATAAAGCCTCTGTACAGAGATAATGAAGGATTCCTAGCTATCAATGTTACATTACTACTAACAAACCTACACCCTTTAAAATGTTCCAGGTAGCTAAAATGAAGAATTGCAAAATCACAGAACACACAGTTAATAGTGCTTGGACGTCATCCCTGCCCAATGAAACTCATGACCGTCCAGTGAAAAGGCAGTAAGATAGATACCAAACCTTCCATCTCACATTATAACAACATAGTAAACAATCCAGTAAAAAAATATCATCTAGATAATTATTATTTGCATGACAATTATGATGAGTGTGTCTTTGTCTAAATTATGATGTTGATTAAAGTCAATTTACATGGTCAACCTTCAATAATGTGTAGGGTATGCTGAAATACTTCTTTTAATTCGGTCATCAGTACCTTAAAAATAGTTTCTCTTTGTAGTGCACCCACAAAAATAGGTAGGAGAGTCTTGCACAACAGCTCTTAAAATAATGTCATGGACAAACACAGCATTACAGCTCATTTCTTCTGCATTCTTAAATGTTCTGTGCTTACCAAACTAAAGGTATAATCCATCTAATAAATAGTACAAAACCACTCTCCTGTGTTAGAATACAAATGGTTAAATGCTTCCAAGAACACTGAAATGGAAAAATAATTGCTACAAGCAAAATTTTTAAAAACAATAAACCTAGTTTATGTCTTGTATAATGGATGTCTTTATTTCCAGATTGGGATTAATTTGCAAATGCATTTATTAGGATATGATTTTGAAATGAAAGCTATATTTTAAAACAATAGATAAGTTAAAATCTACCAGTTCACAAACTAAATACTTAGTTTCCATACCAGATAGAATGTTCTACTTGCCAAAATATTTAAGTTAGAGCTGACTAGTTGGTATTTAAGAAGCATATCTGGGACAAAAATTATTCTCTCAGCTCCAACACTATGTTTTGTCAAATAAAATAACTTGTAGCATTTCTAATATTCATTGTCTTGTAACTACGGCCTGTGAGAGACATCTATAAATTCAAGGCACTGAATATTTCTTAAGGTAGGGCAGATCATCTCGTTACCTTCTGTAAGTTTTACTTAAAAGATGTTTATTTAAAGTAACACATTCCCAAGCAATCCAATGGGCCTCAACGATTCTGCAATACGTGCTAAATGAACATTTTAATCCCAATGATTTATAAATAACACACAAAGTCATTCGTGTCATTACAAAAATAAGTAAATACAGACCTATCAATCTAGAAATACAACAAAAATATGGTAAGGGGAAAGCAAATGCTTTAGAATTATTTTTGTTATATATTCTCTATTATTTATAGGACTGTACGTGTATGAAAATGAATCAAAGAAAATTATTACCTCCATGCTGAATGAAAAGCACTACTATAATTATTAGAAATAAGAATCAGTGTCCTGATCACTTCAAAACGTTGAAGTTTCACAGATTTGCAGATGCACAATCTACTGTAACTTTACTTAAACTATAATGTCAAAAATCAATTAACAGCCTCACTCTGTTATAGTTAGTTACTAGATATTGAGTTCAAGGGTCTTAGACACGTAGAGTAGTACTTGAAAAGTAACAGTCTTTCCTCTCAAGGCAGGTGATGCTTTAAGCTAAATAGATGACTTGTCTGACTCTCTCTGCAATAGTGTAGGACATCTTTCCCCCAAAGGCATTTTTGCAGTTCATTAATCATCATAACCAGGAAATTCGTAAGTTAAAGATTTACATTTATGCAAAGTTTGTGTAGATCTAAGTCCAGATATAGCTTTCAATTACCCAGAAAAGCAATTGGAGTAGATTCATTGATTTCCAAGAGTTAGGTAGCCTAACCCAAAGACAACAGAAATCATTGCAGTTTCTCATTGATCTCATATCCTACAATTCATAGATCTTATTTTCTGAAAGCATCTGACTATTTCTTATTTTGAAAATTAAAATGGCACAGTCTATAAGGACTGACTGTATTTTACATACTAGGCTTAATTAAATGCTTGCTTACTCTAAATACTGACATAGACCTCTTTGGTCTTTCTTTAGCTTCCAAAGAGTCTCCAAGTAATTAATAATAACAACAATAAAAAATTCTCACAGCTAAATTAGGCTTCAGTATACATAATTCCAGAAATAAAAGAAAAATGTTTATGGCATAACTCCCATTTCAACAGCAGAAGACAAATAGAATACACAAGGGCCATCAAAGCCGCTAACATCAAAGCCTGATACAAATGCTCATACTTCCATTAAGTAAAAATAAATTTGCTACTTAAAGTGCTTCATTTCCTTTTCAGTTTGTAAATCAAAACAGTTTATCTTTTTTTCCTAGCTTCACATTAAAACAGAACTTATAATGCTTACAAATACTTAAAGGGAGGGTGCCAGGAGGAGGGGGCCAGTCTTTTTTCAGCAGTGCCCAGTGACAGGACAAGAGGTAACGGGCACAAACTTGACCATAGGAAGTTCCATCTGAACATGAGGAGGAACTTCTTGACTTTGAGGGTGGCAGAACACTGGAACAAGCTGCCCAGAGAGGTGGTGGAATCTCTGACTCTGGAGACATTCCAAACCCGCCTGGACGCCATCCTGTGCAACCTGCTGTAGGTGGACCTGCTCTGGTAGGGGGCGGTTGGACTGGAGGATCTCCAGACATCCCTTCCAACCCCAGTGATTCTGTGAACTGAAAATCTGCCTAACAAGCAGAACTCAGTTCATTGAGTTACCTTCTTATGATTACTTTATAAATTTGTTTCACAATTTTAAAGGCTTCTTCTATTGGTGTACTATCATCAGATTAGGAGCAATTAACTCTGAGATACCGAATATTTCTAATGCTCACCAAGAAGCTACAGATTCTCACTGCTTTCTCAATATTAGTTCTATAGACGAAATAAGTTTTAGGATACAGGTGGGCAGAACTTCTCAGCCCAAATTCAAGCTAACCTTTTCCTAGAATTTACCTGTTTTTGACAGCTCATATGCAATTTTGGATTTAAGGTAGAATTTATGCCAAAGAAACCTGCAGGGTTTTATGAATTTTGCAGCCTCAGAACAAGCAGTACTTTCGGGGTTTCATTTACCCAGTGCTCACTGGAAGACTGAAACTTCAAACAATCCAGAACACAATTTGAAACAGGAATCTGTAAACAATACTCAAGAAAAAAATGTAGTAAGATTATGCTGTTCTGAGTTCTACTATTAGGGCCAGAAATAAGGATTTTGCTTTTCTTGGACACTTAGGATAAAAAAAATAAAAAACTAGAAAGTGACTAGAAAGTGAAAGAAACACTGAATATGAATGATAGTAACCGTGATAACACAGAAACAGGTTCCAGGTCAGAGATGCTGAGAAAATAGGTATTTCTGCCTATTAAGGTTAGACTTTCTGCAAGACTGCTTAAATGGGGTATTAAAGATTTTTTTGCCTGAAATGTATTAAATCCTGTTTCAACTGCATGTTACCTGAAAATAAAAAATAATGAGGAAATTTTGTTAATTAAGATATTTTAATCCACTAGAATCTCTACAGATTTCCTTAAAAAAACTAAGCACGTCATGGTAGAATAAAGAGAATGGGAAGAACTGATGCTACTTTGAACTTATATCTGTCATAGTAAAAATCTGCATTTCAATTAATTCATACCTGTGTTGTAATCTACTTACAGTTTTAAAACCGCTGAGGCGTTTTTCCTTTTACATTTTGTATTGAAATACCTTGATTAACTCAGAATTCCACAATTACTTTACAGAAAAGTCTTTGCATTAGTACCGCATAAATAAAAGGCTATCAAAATCAATATGATAACATCAGTGACAGAATGTGTGCTTTTTATTTATACTTCAAAGCAGAAATTTTAATACATTAAATGCGTGTCAAAATTCATAACAAACAAGCATGTTGATGCAGAGTTATTTCCCCTTCCCTTCTTTTCTTTCTGCCTTCAAATGTATGCCTCTATCTATTTCTTGATTGACAAATTTTTTTTCATTCAAATGTTAATGTATTACATCTGAGTTGATAGCATAGGCATGGAAGAGAAAGATAAGTGATACATCTTAGTACCTTTTCCTGTGAAATTACATTAGCCTTCTGGGATACTGGATAGGATGAAGCTGCAGATTCAAAGATCATTACACTGCTTATTACCCTTTGTATTTATCTTCAGTGCTGCTAAAGCTTTACAGAAAATCTAATTTCTCTGAAGTTGCATTAATGTCAAAACCGCCACTTTTGGGATGCCAGACTTCATTCCAACTGGCAGATAGTGCACAAAAGGATCTAGTATCAGTCACAGGGAATTACATAAAGGTTTGGCATATTTGGCAAATAATTCAACCAATGCTCTACTTCTAAATTACTGCAGGATCTTCGCTCTTCTATTCAGTTCACGTTTTACTAAGCAGAAAGATGAAGTGTTGAGCAATGGAGTCAAGGTTGTGCTCAATCTTTCCTCATTCTATTATCGCTTGGGAGGTTTTTTATGACTGATACAGGTAATTCTTTCAATCTCAGCTCTATAGTCACTTTAGAGGAAATGGTACAGGGTATGACTAAAGGAGGAAAAAAAAATCCACCATAAGCTCATTTTTGGGGATCAGTTAGTATTCCAGTCAAAACAAAGCAGAAAATAGGCCTCCTCTCTCCCTTCCCACTCCACTTTTTTAAACAAAACCAAACCAAAAAAAAAAAACCCACAAGAGAAGCAACAATGAACCAATACCATCTTCTCACTCATCTATGTCAATGACTGGCTACTATTTCAATAATAAGCTTAAGATTTCAAGTACAAGCATTAAAATTTACATATGTGTATTGCATAAAACTCACAAAGCCTGTCCATGGCCTTTAGAATGGTTTCCATTTTGTTCACCTGGTTGTAATTAAAAATAATCCCGTATGTGATGATTCATAAGCTTTGTACTTCAATCTCTTTCTGCTGATGATAGCAGATAAACTCTGATCTTAAGATTCTCTTCTGCCTGGTGTAATAGCGAAGTGATGAGCTATATCCTGTGCCAAAAACTGGGATTCCAGCTTTCAATCCAAATAAGAGACCCTTAGGCATTACCAGGTGCCTCCAATTGAAAGACCACTACGAGGTGAAACATAGAATCATATAATGGTTTGGGTTGGTATGGACCTTTAAAGATCACCTAGCCAGTATCCCCTGCCATAGACTGGGACATCTTTCACTAGGTTAGGTTGCTCCAAGACCAACTCAACCTGACCTTGAACACTTCCAATGATGGGAGATCCAAAACTTCTCTGGGCAACCTGTTCCAATGACTCACCACCCTTACTGTAAAAAATGTCTTCTTTATATCCAATCTAATTCTACCCTCTTTTAGATGAAAGTCATTAACTCCTGTCCTGTCACTACAGGGCCTGGTAAAAGCCTTTCTCCAGCTTTCTTATAAGCCCCCTTCAGCACTGAAAATCTGCAATGAGGTCTCTCTGGAGCCTTCTCCAGGCTGAACTCCAACTCTCTCAGCCTTTCTTCTTAGGAGAGATGCTCCAGCCCTCTGAACTCTTAATTTTTTTTGACCTAAGTTTTATCTACATTAAGCTGGCTATCTTTTTAGCTATCATTCGCACTATGATAATAGCAACCAATCTTGTTGAACTGATCTTTTTCTCTGGAAAGACACTTTCAGCACGGAGTTGTAACTTCTGCTATTATTGCTTGAAGTAATTTTCCTTGTACTGAGCAATATCTTTAAATTTAGTCTGATGAAATTCAACCTATAGTATAAACATGTACATCTGACCTACTCTAAGCTAACATTACAGTGTGTGAAAGAAAGTTAAGTTATTAAAGAGGATGTAGATTTCACCTCATCTGTAGAAAATACATGAAACTCCTCAGATAAATCATGTAGGCATGGTTTAGCAGTGGACTTGGAAGTGTTAGGTTAATAGTTGGACTTGATAACTTTAAGGATCTTTTCCAACCTAAATGATTCTAAGATTCTATGATTCTAGAATTTCCTGTTTCCCTTTACAGAATTCAAGTGATTCTGGAATTCACTAGCTCAAATCTACATGTCTGCATTTTGGACATTTAAAGTTAACTAAATAAATGCTATCCATCAGGTCTGTATTTCAAAGAATATTACAGATGCCTTCTTTATGTAAACATGTACGACATCTACTACCCTTTAGATTACATCTGACATTTAGTAGACACTTATTTCATCTGCTACTTGATTTGGACATACAGATGAAAAGTATCAGTCAGTTTGAGGAATTTTAAAGGCAAGTTGTAACAATCAAAGTCAGACATGAGGCACAACCACTGTGCGCAGTGCAGAATAGCAACGGCACGATAATCAGTGGTTTAGAGATTCCCTAACCCCAGCGTTTTGCTGATGTCATGGTCCAAATAAATCATTTCCACTGGCCCTTCCTAAATAACGATGTGGGAACTAATTTGCAAGACAGTGACATTTCTAACCCTCGTCCTACATTCAACTAAGTAATTAATTCATTTATAATTATCAGAAGGCATCTACCACCTCTCTGGGCAACCTGGGCCAGGCTTTCACCTCCCTCACTGTAAAAAATTTCTTCCTTCTATCTAGTCTAAATCTACCCTCTTGTAGTTTAAAGCCATTACCCCTTGTCTTGTCACTACAGGCCCTGCTAAAAACTTTGTCCCCATCTTTCCTGTAGGCACCCTTTAAATACTGGAAGGCTACTTTCTTTTTCTCCAGGCTGAACAACCTGAATTCTCCCAGCGTCTCCTCAGAGGAGAGGTGCTCCAGCCCACAGATCATCTTTGTGGCTCCCCTCTGGACCCACTCTAACAGGTCTATGTTTTTTCTGTACTGAGGGCTCCAGAGCTGAACGAAGTACTCCAGGTGGGGTCTCACCGGAGTGTAGAGGGGCAGGGTCAACTCCCTTGGACTGCTGCCCATACTTCTTTTGATGCAGCCCAGGGTATGGTTGGCTTTCTGGGCTGCAAGCACAAGTTGTCAGTGCATGCCCAGCTTTTCCTCCACCAGTACCCCCAAGACCTTCTCTTCAGGGTTGCTCTCAATGCCTTTATCCCCCAGCCTGTATTGATACTGGGGGTTGCCCCAGCCCACGTGCAGGACCCGGCACTTGGTCTTGTTGAAGCTCATGAAGTTCACATAGGCCCAATACTTGAGCTTGCCCAGGTCCTACTGGATACATCCCGTTCTTCAGGTATGTCAACTGCACCACTCAGCTTGGTGTTTTCTGTAAACTTGAGGAGGGTGCACTTGATCCCACTGTCTATGCCATTAATGAAGAACATTGAACAGTCCTGGTCCCATTACAGGCCCCTGATGGAAACCATGTGTTACTGATCTCCATCTGGACATTGAGCCATTGACCACTACCCTCTGAAAGGCCTCCATGTACCTTAGCATAGCTTCTAGGAGGATCTATTCCATGATCTTGCCAGGCACAAAGGTGAAGCTGACAGGTCAGTAGTTCCCAGAGTCCTCCTTTCTACCCTTTTTAAAAAGGGATGTAAAGTTTCCCTCTTTCCAGTCACTGGTGACTTCACCTGACTGCCATGCCTTTTCAAAGATCGTGGAGGGTGGCTTGGCAACTACATCACCCAGTTCTCTCAGGACTCTGCGATGCACCTCCTCTGGTCTCATAGGCTGCTGTATGTTCATGTTCCTCAGGTGGTCACAAACCTCATCTTCTCTTACAGTGGGAGGGACTTTGCTCCCCCAGTCCCTGTCTTGTGTCTACCCACTTGAGAGGTGTGAGGAGAGTTCACCAATGAAGACTGAGGCAAAAAAGTTGTTGAGTTCCTCAGCTTTCTCCTCATCTGTTATTACCACTTTCCCAAAGCTCCTATAAATACTTCTCAATAACCTTTTCCAGACAAACATAATATTGGAGCTGGAAACCTCCTTCAGTTTTTAATCTCTATACAGTAGTTTGGACTTTTTTACTAATTAGAACCATTTTTTTAGTTCATAGTCTGCTCCTACTTTATTTCTTGGTATTCAGTAAGTAAGACTGTTATTTTGGTGGTCAAAGCTCTGTCTTTACAACGTAAGTTTACAGAAATATAATACAGGTTTAAAATGTCCCAACCAAAAGAGAAAGAAATTGGCAGAAATATCATTCAGCCTTTAATTGGGAATATTAATATTTCTTGACAAGAGAAAACACAGAGGAAAACATGTAAGAGTAGGCCTATTTTCCTCACCATCCAAACATTAGTAGAAAATAGTGTAGTAGCAACTGTAGTCTTATAACCCAGTAAAATACAGGGCTGACCTTATGAGAACAGGTCATAGGCTTTGTGTTAAGCTAACAACAGCTTGATTACAGTATTCAGACATCCCAGAGTTTATATTCTTTCATAAAGGAAAAAAATTGCCTATAGTTTTGGCAATTTCTAAAGAATGATTACCGATGTTGTACTGTTACCCGTATATATTTTGTATGCTATATAGATACTAATACATATAGTCCACATTTACACATTCCACATTCATTTTATCTAGATTTCAACAACTCATCCATAAGTCTTTTTTAACCCAGTTATTTCCCAGCTAATACTATTTCTTCAAGAAAAATTAACTTAGCTTCAAGTGATTTACATTTTTTGTAGAAAGCTACCTACATTACTGTTTTGCCTTGTCACTCTAATTAAATGGGAAGCGGTATTGCTATGTCTCAGGAATATTGCTAAACACTAGGTTTTTTCCCGTTATGTTTTGCATTTAAATTGCACTTTTTTCTTTTCAAGATTCTAGTAAATTATCTTCACTTTTTAGGCAAATTTTCTCAGGTATTTAGACAGTCAAACTCTTCCAATTCAAGCATGACTCCATATTTCATTACTTTACTTTAATGTAGCATTTTTCATTAGTTCCACATTTGAGATCTTAGAAGACCTGTGTCATGAATCAGAAGCAAATAGTATTACCTGTAGCAATTCTGTATAATTGCAAATTATTAAATATATATAAAAAATTCCATAAAGATTAGTGTAAAGTGCAACATAATTTATAACTTTGGAATCAGGAAAAAAAATCCCTGGACAGTATAACAACTGTGGATATGGATAAATTAGAATTTGTCTATTCTGCTTTTCTTTTTTTTTTCCCCTGCCTCTTACTAATGGGAAGCCCTACACCTAGATCCAAAAAAAATTATCGTAACTGAAGCATTATTGTACATGTAAGATAACAAAAACACCAAAAGAGACCATAAAAGCTGTAAGCAAGCAATACTTTTTGTGACTAATCAATATAACATATACTTTCTCTCTCAGAGAGAGACAATCTCTCAGAGATTGATCTGAAGCTCTAACCAAGATAAAGATCACATTAAAAAAAAAAGAAAAAAGAAAATCCACACACGAAAACCTAAGGAAAAAACCCCACAAATCTCCACCTTTTACAGACTGCAAGATGAACAGTGGACACAATGCTCAGCAGTTATGAACCCTGAACTATAATTAATATCTAATAAATAGGGCTGCAATCATACAAACAAAACATCAAGAAGTCATGCCAAAGCACTGGAAGATGTGGAGAAATCTATAGCAGGAAAGCAACTAAAATGCATTATGCATTCCAAAACCAGGCACAAAATACTGTGACAAAACCAATTTACTTCCTTAAGCCTAAATTTAGAAAGGGACTAAAAATAACAAAACCAAAATAGTTCTTTACATAAAAGAAGGAATAAATACCAAGAATCAGGGATGAATTTGTGAAATCATCACTATCTTAGTAAATAAAAGCATAAGGTTCACAACAAAGCATAATTCTGAATAAATTAAACCATTTTTGCTCTTCCATTATTTGTCTAAGATGAAGTATTCAAGAACTGAGATGTGGCACTCAGCAAATCACTTTTTTTCTTTAAATCTAAAAGAGCACAAACTAGACAGGGATTTTGAGACATGCAAATTATACCAAGTCAAAGTGGTATAAACTTGGATTTAGACTATTATGTTACTGTTTAGATTACTATTTGTGTTTGACATCCAAGTGCATTGAATTCTTGATTTATTATAGACCTTCAAAAAGAGTAGAAATAACAATTAAGTAGAAATAATGTCCACACCGTTAACTTACAATTTGTATTTTCTTTCATAACTGCAGGTAAAGCCTGATTGCTTATCTTCTAAGTTTGCTAAATCCACACACTGTAGGCCTGTAGGATTTTAATATCTAGTCATTAAACTCTCATAAAAAATCTCAGGCAATAAATGGCAAAAATCTTTCAGTTTACCTCAGTCAATGTCCAAATCACCTGTAGCAGATAAACCCTTGCACAGACTTTGTGGATGAGATTCTCATTAGATTTTGTAGATACATAGTAAACTACTAAAATAGTTATAATAACATGCTACAAAGAATAAAAACAATACATTGTTGAAAATAAAGAATAAATATTACTGTTAACGATCTAAAAAACACATCTGTGATCTAAAAATCTAATCTAGCGCTCAGAAAATTTCCATGAAGAGATGGCGAGGGAACCATGTTTAAGCATGAGAATTCTCATGAGTCTGCGTGAGAAAGAAATTTTCTGGAATGCCATAGTTATCCCAAGTCCGAATCAGATATGTCCAAAGAACTGTCTGATTTTAATGGCAAACCAAACATTTAATGTGCACAAGCAACTTCATCCTAAAATAGCAACTTTAAATACCATACACACAAAACCCAAACTTGACTGAACATTAAATGCAATGCTCAGTATGTCATTACCTTAATGTGAAAATGGTAGATGTATACATTTCAGCCTTCATTTTAGAGATAATACAGAGGATGTACAATCTTTTTAAGCAAACTTCCCCAAAATCATATTATTTTAATTTTAACTACTACATTTCCTTTTAGCTGCATACTAACATTAAGCATACTTTATTCATACATTTTCTTTTTTATGATGCTGTTCCCTATCATAAAATTCTCCTACTTTACCCAAAAGTTATAATATTCCTGAAGTAGTCACTTGCAAGACAGTAGTGGTATTCTGCTACTACTAGTCTCTCAAAACACAGACACACACATACAAAAATGTCTGAGCTTTCTGGACCGCTATTCTAGTAATCCAACTTAAATCAGTTACAAGTTGAACTATCCTGGGCTATGGATTTAGCAGTGAACTGTACTACTCTCACCTTTCCAATGACCTTTCCTACCACCCAATGATTATTTCGTACATCATATTTGTCAGAAAGAAAAAAGAAAGAACACCTAATAAAAAGCACAACAAAGCAATAAAATAATAATAAAAAAGTCTACAGTACCTTGGTGTTGTGCATGAAAGGACAGCAATATTTTTCGTCATGTGAAAAGGTATGTCAGATAACTTTCATAGACTTCTCCACTAGAGGTACACTGAATGAGAAGACAGATATCATGAAGCTAATGACCTATCATAACTGGGAGAATTTTAGTCTGAGAAATGCCATAATAAAGAATCATAGCTAGATTGAAGTTGGTAGGGACTCCTTGGACTATTGTCTAGTCCAAGGCTGCTTAAAGCAGGGTTACCTTCCACCTTGGACCAGGATCCTCAGAGCTATGTCTAGCCCTGTCCTGTCAGTCTCTGGGTAGCTTCTTCCAATGGCTAACACTCTCATGGTGAAGAATCTTCCCTTAAGTCCAGTTAAGGCTTTCCCTGTTATAGTAAGTGACTGTTTCCCTTTGCTCTTTCATTGCGTGTCTTTAAGGCAAGTGCAGCTCCGTCTTCTCTCTCAATGCCTTTAAATGGAAAGACAGCAACTAGATGCCCAGCCTTCCTTTCTCCAGTCTGAACAAATCCTGATCCCTCCTCTTTCACCCTGCACTCCTACCCCTAACCATCTTGGCAGCCCTCCAGCGGCTTTTCCAGCGTGTCAAAATCTCTTTCCTGTACTCAAAAAACTGACGGTGGATAACGAGTTGAATTAGCACTGCACCCTTGCGGCAAAGGTGTTTGGCCACACAACGGGCTGCGGCAGCAAGACGGTGGCCAGGACATGGAAGAACGTGCTTATTCCCCCTGGCTCAGCACCTATGAGACCACACCTTGAGCACTGGGTGCAGCACGGGGCTCCCCAATGCAAGGAAAACATTGATATGCAGCAAGTACATATAACAAGTGGTTAGGTGCCCAGTGTGCATGAGGATTGAGGAAATAACGAGAACTGTTTTCCCCACCCTTAAGAACAGAAAGACAGACCTTACTGCCCTTTCTAATGGGAGGAGATAGAAAAGACACAGCCAGACTGTTCTCAGAGGTTCACAGAGCTAAGACAAGGGACTACAGATATAAAATATAACACAGGAAATTCTGATTAGGTAAAAAGGAAAAAAATATATCATAAAAGTGGGCAAATACTGAAAGATTTCAGAATTTTAATCCTTAGAAATATCTGAAACTTGTTGGGGCAAGACCTGCAGAGTCTCATCTAACCGTGCCTTCTTACAAGCAAAAGGTTGGACAAGAGGACCTCCTTCCCCACCCTAAATATGGAGGGGATTTAGATTATCTATCTAAATCTCTATGATTCAATGCGTGATACAAATTACAGGAAAAGCTAGTGCAAACACAAGCTGGCAACATTTCTCACAGGCCTGAATATACATCAAAGCAAAACTTCAAAACAAAGATCAAGGAGTATTAAGTAGTGCAGTGACTGTTATTTTTTCCAAGTGAAATGACTCATCTGTAACTGACAGATGTACGTCATGTCACCTACACCAAGCACTGAAAAAGCTCAAGTCTCTTCATTAGTCTGCTTTTAGATATTAATTTGAAAAATTCCGTTAAAAAATATACACACATAAAACTACATACTGAAAACTGATAAATATAAATCCAATTTCTTGGAAGAACTGGTTACCTTAGTTACCACACAAGCAGTTTAAAACAGTTTCTTTACTGCAGCAGGTATTGAATTTTTTGTTACTATACTTTATTTTACTTCTGCAGCGCAGCAGAAGGAACAGACCAAAGTACCTTAAGGAATCTAGAAGCGAAAGCATTTGAGATGTCAGACACTATCACTGAGATCTTTCCACAAACAAAACAAGAGACAATTGAATTAGACTATGGGATCTCGTGTGCCAAAAAGCTCAGAGCTTCTGTTTGCAGCTGAAGCCACAGGAGCTGTGCTTGAACGCACTGAGTTTACATACTGATACCCATTTGTGAATGTTCTCTGTTCCAGGAGAAATATTTAGCTTTAGTGGACATTTCATATTTAAAATCCCACCACTCATACTTTGTCACTTACTATGACGGGATGAAAATGGGAATATCGCTTTCCATGATACTATAAAAATAAACTAATGAAGGATTGTGAAGCTTTTGGGTACCGTAAAGATAGTTGTTATAGAAAAAAGGTAGGACAAAATAAGAATTCTGTCCTTAGAGCGTGACTTAATAATGAATGAAGAATAAGGTCATACACAGAGTGCTGAAAAGAAAAAAAATATTAATCAGCACTTTGAACTTTGTCCTTCCTATAAAATGAGTGAGAAATAGTTTCCATGGAAACACTACATACATATAGAATTACAGATTATACATAAATGCAAAGGGATTAAATGCAATATAAAGTAATACACTTAGTCTTATTTCTAATATTTCCTGACTGTCAAATCCTTAATTATATTATTTTGTTATCAGGGTAATTAAGAAGGTTCTGTTATACTATTTTATTTCACTAATACCGTTTATCTTGCAAAATACCTTCCATAACATGACACTTCAGCAACAGCTACTTTGCTTAACTTTTAGCACCAATTCCTGGGACCTGTTTTTATTGTGAGAACCCCAAAATAATTAAGATGCAGACAGCAGGCAGAACACACATTAATACCGCCTCTCATTTTCTTACAATTGCTGACTAATATTATCCTACTCCTTTTAAATCTTCTTCACAGTGTGAAGTAATACTAATTAAAAACTGGCACATGCTTTATTCACAAATACTTAAGGATGCAAATAAAATTTTTTGAAATCTCACAGATGAAAAAGTCAGTATTTCTCCGCAATGTCTTCTACAATCCTGCAAGTAGACTGTTTCCTTAATATTTCCTATATTGTTTTCTTATAAATTACACTATTTTATGAATAATCTAAGGGGGGCTCAATAAAGCATTTAAAATTTGATTTAAATGTTTAAAACACAACTTTACTTTCTAACTGAACTTGGTAAACTTCTAGATTAACCAAGATAATCTCTGTATCTTTTATTTTACTTTCTGTAAAATTAATTGAGATTCAAAGGAAATTTGAAAGGCAACTTTGGTAAACATTCTATAATCTATTTCTAATGTTAAACTAATGGCTATAAAATATTTCTATAAACTAATAACCATAACCTGCATTAGAATACAAACAGTTTATACAACAAAATACGTCCTTCATTTATGCTTTAATGAATGATAGTCCTAAAATATATAGTTATGAAAGGCAGTTATAACTTAAAATAACTTCTCTATTATGGATAACTTCATTAACAAAAAAAAAATGTAATTCTTACAAAGCATATAACAGCCCTGACATATAATTTTTTTCTAAAGAAAAAACAGGAGCTTGTCTGAGCAAAACAAGTCTGTGAGCCTCAAAAGAATCTCTACATTAAATACAGAGAAGTAATAAAATATCTCACAGGAAAAATCTGCCAATATAAGTAACAGGTATAAATGGAAACAAAGACTTTTTTAAAAAGCATTTTAATCTAATCTTCAGAAATACTGAAATGCCACAACTGTAATTATGGAGCTAGTGAATAGCACTAAAAAAGAGCAGAATTAAGGTTATTTGACTGTCTTAATGATGCCTTCATTTAAATATATTCAAATGTCACATTTAATCATAACATTTAGTTTTCCTTAATACTCAGCTTGACATCTCTCTAAAACTTCTTTATCCTATATTACTAATACCATATCAACCCATCTTTTATTTTCATACAGTTAACATTTTGAATATATGCAAAAACTTGAACATTCACTCACAAACGTAAGCTTCAGATTAGCAGTAAAATTACCAAAACACCAAAGGTTATTTTATGTAATATCTTTTTTTTTTTTACTTTTTCCTTTTCAAATTTTAACTAATCTTTCCAAGTATTAGCAAAAAGGATCTCAGTTTTTTTTCATGTGAAACTTTACTTCTACTGCTCAAATCCTTGGTTCCAAAACCCTTGGGGCCCGGGGTGCAAGGAGAATGGGGAAAGAAGGTGAAGAGAGAAGGGGAATATAGATGTTTACAGAAAAATATATGGCCTAAACTTGTACTTGTAGTCGCAAACCTGAAATAACTGGTAGTCAGACCCAGTAAAGTTTGGGAATCACCATTTTAGATTCTGAAGCTGAAAATTCTTTTGCAGTTCGTACAATATCATATGCAAAATATATGTTTATTCAACAAAGCATTAAATAATATCCAAAGTGTTGCAAAGGGCTGGGTAGAAAATATTACCTCTGTATTGATATTTCAGAGGTTTTGAGGCGTGAAACAAGAGTTCACGCATGATAACTAGGTTACATGTTCACTGAATTCACCCATCTGAATTGTAATACGTGATCCCACTGTGGGAATATCAGACATATATAAAACGTTTGTCTGAAGAGTACATTTAGAACTTATAAACTCAGAGTAATTTTTAGAGAATTACACTTAGCTCACTTACAATCATCTAAAATAATTACTTCTATAATTTGCACAGCTTTTCCAAACAATCACTTTAGTTTCCAATAAGAAGGTTGCAAGAAGATAGCCTTTTTGCCCAGAGTTCAGTAGGGAATGAAAATTACATTTCATAAGCAAGGTACAGATTTTAGAAGTTATCCTTATTCAAATTTTTAGACACCTTCTCCTCAGAGGTGTTTTTTTTTTCCTCCCAAAAGAACTAAATCCTTTCATAGGTTGACTAAATTCTTCCTAAACCATCGTTTCTTTTGCCAAAAGTACGAAGAACTCTATAAACCCAGAAGCCACTTAGTTCATCAGTTAATTTATTAAACGCTGAATTAAGTTTATGATTTCAGGTACCTTAACAGTTTTTTCTGCTATTTAAATAAATCTTCCAGAACATTTAACATGCTTTATCTGAATACAGATTCTTTCACAGACCTTCCAAATTAAAAGAAAATCTCATCAAGAAATAATGAAGTAGCTGGATTCCAATTCCTGTGCATGATAAAGCAGGTGCAATTTGCTATTCATGACAACTTATTTTTATATCAAATACAAAATCCTTAAAATAGATTCTACTTGTAAACAAATAAAAATTGTACAGCATATTCTTACAATTCCTATTTTGAAATGTAAAAAAACCATTTTTAGCTGTTCTATCCACTGAAGCATAACATTTCTTAAATTCATTCATGAAATAGGTTCCATTTTTTACTTATATAGTGGGAAGATACAGTTATAATTTCTGAGTATGTCAGTTCAGGGAAAATGGACACAAAATGATCACAGTATTTTTAAAATGTTTTTAAAAAACAACTTCTGATAAATTTTTAACATTTTCTGGCCAAGAAAGCATTTGTTAAATAGTATTTCCAAGTCAGCCAAACAGATCCGTAATGAGGTAGCAGAGGAAGATAAATCTCTGCAGTATGTTACTGTACAGCTTTTATCTTTCAGAATTAGTTTGCAAACCAAACATGTCAAAAAAAAAAGTAGATATATTTATTTTTCATCACTGCTCAAATCTTCTGCCTCCACATTCATACCTGTGACTTTGAGGGTAATGCTTAAATAATTCAGTGATATTTACTTCTGGAGAATATGACTTAGGATTGCAACAAGCTCATATAGATACTAGCAAACAACAATTTCTGTGACAATTACTATCTAAAAAGGAATACTTACATGGTGAAACTTGTTGCTGCCAGCTGAACATGTTAATATACAACATGTTCAAGTAATTTTGAACTGGTCTCCCACCTAAAACTGCCTAAGTTTGTTTGTCTGTTTTTTTAAACTCCTTCAAAGAGTGTGTCCAACAAAAAGAATTTTTTGACTTTCAAGAGAGACTGAGAGGCTGCCTCAATTTTTCAGGCCAACAGCAGTGACTATCCATTAAAAGAATCTGTAATTACTAGTAATTCTGGTTGCGAAAATAAGTGCTTTGGCCATCAGCACATTGGCAGTAAGGCATAAGGATTACTGTTCTTCAGAAATAAACAAAAACACCCCCAAAAAAGTGTCGTCTTAAGAATGCCTGTCACCCATGGAAAATAACAGAAAGGCAGAAAATAACATCTCAGCCAGAGATGAATTCTTTAATTACTGCTCCTGCAACCATAGCGCCATGATAGGTATAACTCTTTCTCAGATAAAACAACTCCTGAATAGATATTATCCCATACCATATGGCCATCCTTTATAAAGTAAAATATTGATCTAGCTTTTTTTTAATGCAGTATCAGTGTTCCACAGAACGGTGTCACAAGGATTAAAGACATAAACTTTACCAGGAAAAGTTACTCAAAATGTAAGAGTATTTGGAAATATTTTTTTCTGAAATCTAAGTAGTTCCAGAGTTCAACTGTAGGATCATTTCACCTGTAATGTGTTTCTTTCAATAGAGGACAGCTCTAACCTTTGTCACTGAAGGCCAAACAGAAATCAAAAGACAGTAACCAGCAGCTACCTTGCAAGTTTCTAACTGTAAAGAGGAAAACAGAAGTCTTCCAGTATGCTCAGGTTCCATTCAAAGTACTTGAGTTAAAAATTTCAAAAATTATAAATTAAACACTTGTGAACTTGAATTGCTTGTTTTCCTAAAATTGACTTATGGAATCAAAATTGAATACTCAGTTTAAGATTGTGCCTGCACTTAGTCATATTTGTCAGTTATCACAGAGCTGAAAAACTAATTATCTATTGTACGTGTTAATTTTTATCCTATATTAAATACAGCATTTCTATATTAAAAAGTCAGGTATAAGTAAGGACAGATTAAAGACGAAATGCAAGCTGGGAGGACAAACTAGAAAATTCCACTGAGTTGCCTGAAACCCAAGATATGAAGATTAAATTGCCAGATTGGTGGAAGAAGAGTTCAGAGAGGCTGAGGAGACACTGAAAAAAAAAAAAAATTAATGGCAGCACCCTAATGCAGAACTACAGCCTGTCTAAAGAAGAGTAACGGGCAAAAAATGCCTTCAAAACCAGATATAGTCAATAAGAGCCAGAGTATGAGTGCAGTTCATGTCAAAATACAACTATAAGGTTATTCAAGGCTGACTAAGGTTAGGAGTATGGCGTAAGGCTATATGGATCAGGAACCATAAATGAAAGCAAGAAGCATGAATCTGAAACACCAAAAAGGAATGAAGCTGAAGGCTGTTAATTTTAATTTAAGTACATGTCATGATATAAAAAGGTCCAAAAGAAGAGACAGACAAGGGAAGGTGCCTAGTAAAAAAGAACATTTAATTAACTAGCAGCCAGTAATTAAAAGGATGGGGTTTGTTAAACTGAAAATCCCATCTCCAGATATTATGATTTTTTGTAAATGGTGTCTAGTCTTTTCAATTTGTCCTTCCTTCTGTTTTAACTAGCATGGTGCATTTGAACTGGACTACATTAAAAACAATAGGGGTTCTGCCCTGTGTAATGGGCCCTTTCAAGTTTTACCTACTGTTGTAGTAAAGCCTATATGGAATGTCACAGGACTTCCCTACAAAAACTGAAGAGGAAGAGCTTTTGTGCACTACAATCAGAAGAGAAGTTACAGCTTCTGCCACTATACGTATTTCTGATCTAGTAGGGTGCATAAAAGACAGAACAGTACTCTTAAAAGCAATAAATTGCAATTATCTAAATCAATATCACCACTTTGGCAGAACATGCTCCTGCGATTGTCTCTAACCACTCCTCCCAGGAGCAGGAAGCCATACAACGATCAATAGGTCCCTGGAGGTTGTGATGGAGGTTTGAGCAGAGTATCGTGATATTTGGAGAGACTGGCAGAGCGCATCTAGCTGATGCAAGTCCATGAAACACTTCTTCATAGGAAGGAATAGACAGTACATTATAAAAAAAACAATTTATAAAAAGAGGTAAGACCACATATTATGGAATTTTAAGTGCTTTTCTGCTAAGTAGGCTAGTTTAACATCATTTTCCAAAGTCACTCTTACAAATTATGTGCCTTTTTTTTTTTCCACCCAGGCCTCCACTCTTATTGTAAGGAATCCTACTACTCCTCGTTCAGCAGCATAGTATTACTGAGCAATCACTTCAGTTCTTAGTTATAAGAACTTATGTGGGAGTATTCGCAGTTTACTGGTTAGGTTTTACAATGGAAATTTAAACACAGTATGTTCCTTCATAGAGATACATATGCACACCTGGGGTTGTGAACGAAGGTCCTCCCCTTACTTCTCCACATTACTGTATTTCTATCTGCCTACCAAGACAGAGGAATGGGAAAGGGACAGATACTATGACAGATTCAACATAACCTAACTTTTTAATGCTAGAATGAATTTTTATTTTATAACCCATTAAATAAACCAAAACGTTCAAAAGTAGGAAAACATCCTTCTGAAAAATAAGACTCAATGTGTTTAGACAGTTTCTTCTGTGTAAAATGTACAAGTTCTTTACTGACTACTATAAATGAAGTCAAACACTTTTTACTGATTTATCATATGACCACTTTCAAACTATCTACCAAAAACAGAACTCTAAACCTTTTTGTGATAGACAGCATTTCATGAAGTACACCCTTAATCAAGATAGCTACATTTATTTCAATCTGGAAAATACTTGCATACAGATACAATACACTTTTTTCTTGCAAGTCCTTACTCAAATTCATCATTTTCTAACAAAAAAGTGTTCCCCTACCTCCCCTCCTTTCACACAGGAATAGAACACATTATGCCTAATTGAAAACTGCAGTCAGAAGAGCAATCAGACTGACACGGTTAATAACAGGAGCTTCTAAAGCATCATTACAGACTAAATTGGAATTACAATTTTCCTAAATACAAAATCTGCCATTGTTACTTGATGTGAGCTGTTTCTTAACTGGGCTTAAGAAAATGAGGTAAAACTCAGCTTGTATGTGTTTTTTGCATGCATCTGGACCCACAGATATCACATCTAGTGCATACATTTTATATCTATTATTGTTATAAATGTTATTTACCTCATTAAATCATTAATACAAGCCTGAGACGAAACAGTACTAAATGGGGTTCCTCTGCTCTCTGGAAGTGTATTTTCACTGAGGGGGAGCTGATAGCAACCATTTCAATGAGTTAGTTTGTACTGATTTTAAGGTTAAATCACTTAGACTAAGCTTCTTCATACAAGTGTCATGCAAAAAACTCACTTTGCCACAGATAAAAATTATACCCAATGTTCATTTCATATTAATCAAAAGACAAAAACAAGCTGAATAGAGACATTACTATTTGCCATAGTTAGGATAAGTAAATATCTCAGGATGAGGTACACATCTAAAATACTATGTGACAATATTCTATCATATATATGGTAACTTTCCAGTATTTCCTACCATCCCAGCACTTAAATTCAAACCTAAATATTTCAGCATATTTAATTACATTAATTTTTGACTAAATTCTACATAAAGCCAAGAAAGAATTCTGAAATATTATACACTAAAATTTGGCTTTTAAGGTCTATTTATTTTCTTCCTGTATAACATTGTTTAAGCTAGAAATTTAGCTATATAACTGTTTTAACAACTAAGTCTGAATGTTTTGATGCTACACTGAATTTGGTAGAAAGCTCCACAGTTTCAACATTATCATTGTGTTGCTTCATTTCCAGCGCCTGACGCTCAAAGCATCAAAATGTGGCCTTTTGCTCTCTGTGGCTGCTCTGGAGAGGTTCAAGTTTCCTATACTGAAATACTTCCAAACTAAACACAGGGCTTTGAACCCTACCACAGAGAGAAAAGAAGAAAATATTAGAGTGATTAAAAGCATTTGTGGAAGAGCAATGTTTCAAACCTGGTTCTTAACAGCCACCTCACTATCATTGGTACTCTTCAAGCCTCACTGGAGACAAAACAGGGCATTAAACTAAAGTTGTATCATATAGATATATCATCCCTTTTATCGTTTTCAAGGGTTACAGTAAAACAAAAAAAATACAATTTTAGAAATAAATGCCAAAAAATCACAGTTGTAGGAAAGTGATTTAACCGTTTTCCCTCTTCTGTTATAAGACTGACATCAGATATTGTTTTCTTTGTCCTTTGTCAGACTCTCAATTCTGGACCAGGACTGCCGTGTGGAGTCCTCTCCTCCTCCAACACCACGAGAAAAACAGCGTATGCTTTAAGAAACCACCATACTAATGATGAAAGAATATCAGGCTGGAAGGAAGTGACTGAATTACCGAGGCCACATGCAAAAACTACTGCTGTCTAAAACTGATGGGGAATTTTTCTACAGAGAGAGTGGCATTTTTGATAAAAATAATTTCAGTCTACATCTTCAGACAACAGAAAATCAAAGTTCTGGTATAACTTTTCTATCAAGGTGATTATGCACAGTAGTGGAATGACTTATTTTTTAATTTAGACTAAAATTCCATAATATAATTATGGTAAAAAAAGTTATAATTAAAATCTGCACACATGACCACACTGAACCTTATCATGTTAAGGTACAGACATCCACACTACACTGATCTTTAAAATAAAGATATTACAATTCACAGTTCTCACTATGCTGATACTCAGGTGTCCTCAACAGTCTTGTCTTTTGATAAGCCTTTTCTGCTTACTTCTGAAGCTATTTCCCAACAGATTTTAAAAGTGAAAAGCACAACTTTACCACAATCAAAAATAATTTTCTAAGTTACAAATACCTATTTCTAGCCTTGCAAGCTACAAGGTAAGTTCCAAATTTAACATAATTCTATTCATGAAAATTATATGACCTTAAAACTGCTACAAAATGTTAAAAGAAAACCAAGACCTGAGTTTAGTACATCACCTCTTTGTTTCCAAGCATTCTGTCTAATGTGATTTTTTTTTCAAACAATTAGTTATCTCTTCAATGTCTTTTTTATCCTGCTGTTTGTTTTCAGCTGTATTCAGTATTGACTTCTCCATAAAACCACACTTACTATTTGTTGCTAATGAAACCAGCAGCAAACAAATTGAGATACAGAGAAATTAATCCAAATGGATAATTAGGTATCTGTGCTAATTGTTTTTGTTATTTGTCAACTCCTTTATTTAGACCATTACAAGCGAAGAGTAACTTAACTGATTGCCAAGAGCTAGAAAAGAACTTCATGTCTGAATAAAAGATGGATGCATCTTATTATATTTTTGAAATCATTTCCTCAAGGAAAAGTTTGGATCTTCAGTAAGCTTTTATTTATACTACAGCTTTGGATCATTTTCAAATACCGTTACTTCTAACTAGGACAGTTCAAAATATTTTCTTTCATATTCTCTATGGGTTTTACATCAAAATGGCACAGATATTTTTGTCTTGGATTTTTCAATGATTACCATAAATAAGTGTTTATTAGGTCACAAAATCTATCAATTTCTCTTGTCATAATGACAAAATTCAGTACTACATCTGCCCTCTGCAAAGAGCAGTAAATCAAAAATACATAACCAGTTTGCAAAAAAAAGAAAACGTCACATTGAAAAAACCCATTAGCACGTGCGCTCTTCACTAACTGATTAACAAAAGCTTTCTTTGCAAAAATAATACTATTTTATACTCTTAAACTTAACCACCCATACTACTGGACTTCGTCTGCTAACATTTAAGTGGCTAATTCTATACATTCCAGTTCCCGCCCACCCCCCCAAAATAATACTTTCTCTTTACATGTGTAACTTAAAACTGATCCGGCCACCAGCTCAAGGTCAGACATTAAAATTTCTGCCACAACTATTTACACTTCTATGAGGAATTTGTTTGGGTCCCTACAATAATAAAATGTACAAAAGCGGGAAAACAACCTGCCAGGTAAATATCCTATACAGAAATCTTGTGAGTTTAGCAGATCACAACATGAATAAAGATGTAGCTCTTTCACTTCTCAGTAGGAAAGATTTTTAGTCATGTTTTAAATCCTTGTTATGGTAGAGAATTGTATTTTGGCAAGAGAGGTAAGCATGGAAGCAAACTTACTACTTAGCATAAAGTACAATAATAAATATTGTAAATATTAAGAACTGAACACAGAAGGTTTATTTCCTCATTATCCAATTAACCAAAAATATACATCCCCATATAACAAGTATGGATCATCCACATCTTATTAGAACTACTATCAGTTACCAAAGGCACAATCTTGGAACAGTTAAAATTAGTATAGAAAAAAATTGGGCTTAATAGAACTACAATTATATTAAAATATAAATAACACACTGGTACACAGTGTTATGAAAAAGATTTTATTAACTAGTAGATTTTTCAGATTGGTAGATAGGTAAGTCAGGGAGGTTTTTTGAGTTTGCAATATAAAAGCATACTTGGAAAAGTGCTTTAATAATTTAAGAATGATATGAATGTGGATCAGAAGACACTATATGAATAAATCTAAGAGTACTTGAATATATTTTCTTCCCATTCAAATCCTCTGTAACATTTTCTCCTTCAGAGCCTGAATGTGTAATTTCTAACTAGCATTTCTACCAATTAGCAGCAACTGTAAAATAAAGAGGCAGTGAGTTTCTTCTCTAAATTTTCAGATACAAATGCCATCTTTCAGCTTTTTTCTTTTTCCTTTTTAAAAAATATGAGGCCCGAATCAAAATTATAACAGAATGCCTACATTTAGCCATGAGGGTCCTAAATTCATTCCTCTGTCACTCTCCAGTGTGAAAGACATTAACAACAATAGGGTATTAAAGGCAAGTTCCTAAAATACATACAGATTTGCTATGGTATTTCTAAAAGCTCTGACCCACTTTATTCAACAAGGCACTCAAGGAGGAAATTTTGTATTTATTTGCTTAAAATTACCAGGTTTTTTAACATTTATGGAGAGTCTTTTGCAGCACATTATAACCTTGGGTATCAGAGTGATGTATCTATGGCCACTATGACAGTACTACAGCTCACAAACAGTGAGCCCTAACTGTCCCCTTATGGCTTGAAGTTGTGCCAGGGGAGGTTTAGGTTGGATATTAGAAAAAAAAATTCTCCACTGAAAGGGTTACCAAACATTAGAACAGGCTGCGCAGGTTAGTTGTTGAGTCACCATCCCTGGAGGTATTTTAAAAGATGTGTATATGTGGCACTTAGGGACACAGCTTAGAGGTGGACTTGGCAGTGTCAGGTTTATGGTTGGACATGATGATTTTAAAGGTCTTTTCCAACCTAAATGATTCTATGATTCTGTCCATAATTTATCAGAGGAAAACTCCAACTAACCTTGTGTCCTGTGTCTCTATTAGCATCCAGATGACAATGAGCAGAAAAAGAGCATAAGACAAAGGAAAACACAGAACAGTACTCTCAACAGTAAATTCTTCCCAACCTCAGTAATTTGTGCTAATAAGAAATACCTGAAATGGAGAATAAATCTACATCTCATGACCAAGAGCCCTTCTTGTGCTCTTCCAGTTAACATAACTGATGATACCTTTCTCCTTTTTAGTAACCTCTTTGTATTCTTGACCTCATTATTACTTCACTAGCAAAAAAGATAATAATTTGAAATTAACTCGAAATTCCTAGACATACAAAATAAACCCATCTTTTATAGGGACAAGGTTACTTGATGCAATGAACTTACCTTTATGAGCACTTTGTTTCAAACATCTTTAAAGCTACTCAGAGAGGATTAATTGAGTGCCCTAGGGATCTTGCTGCTAGCACAGCCTTTGATGCCACTCTCCAACATTCTCTCATGGCAGTAAGGACATGCTTAAAATAAAGGGACACTATGTCAGGTGCCCTGGAAGACACTGATCCTGAGAAGCAGATCAGCATAAGATAGAGCTTGGAAGGCTGAAGATCTCTGGACTCCTGAAGTCTTGTTATTCAGCCAATCTGAATGTTGAAGGCTGTCATTTATTTTAAACTGTGAGACTGAATAAAGTTAACTCTGGGTATAACCAATAGCATAGATTTAACATACAACATAAAAGAAGTAAATCACTGCATCTTGCCATGAAGGAATAATAGCAAAATACATGATACGTATAAAAACACCTGCAAGGTTTGTTTTCTAGGCTTCATCCAAAAGCCAGAGCAATGCAAGAACTGAATTGGGAACAAATTCACCTAATACAGTGAAAGTAGATAAAACAGGAAAACATTAGATGGCACTGTACAGTAAATAATTCATGAATTCTTGTCATTAAAGAGGGTGATAGTGTAAAGATGGGTGTCTGAAAGAGATGCACAGGATTTAAATATCCATTCTTCTAGACATTGTTGTTGGCAACAATAAAAGGCTCTCCTTATTGAGCGAAGGGAAAAAAACCCCAACATTACCTTTTATGGTTATTCTTCCAGATAGACCAGCATCTTCTATTGGCTATCTTTCAAACATTTGATCATTTAAAACACTCTGTAACATATCACCACACACAAAATCTTTTATGCAAGACAGACTTCACACTGTGACAGACACCATACGTTCAGCACACACTGGAAAACATTACAACCTCAATGCAAAATTATCAAAGAAAGGACACCACAAATGTTTTAATCCTTCAGTAATACGGTTGATAAAATAAGTTATGCATAATGTTTATTAACTATAGAGAAAGTTCACATTTCATAAATTTTTTAATTAAACTTTGGATTAGAAAATGAGACCAGCCTATAACAGATCATCAGCCCTCATTTACACTCAGTTCTAAAAGACCTAATTTGCAGATCAAAGATGAAGTAAAAAGCTGTTATTGAAGCCAAATCTGTAACAATTTACATGCAAGAATATATAGAAAAGGCTAAAAACATGTGGGCACTGTGATCTTCTATGGCTCTTTGCAAGAGATCAAGTGTGGTCATTTAACATGCAATTTGAGGAAGAGTGACACAGGAGCAGAGTTCACAAGTCTCTTATATGCTCAAGATTCATACATGAAATCGTGAACCATAAGAGTAGTTTTTCTGCAGTTCTTCCTAATGGGGAATATCACTGGGATGATCTTATATATCTTTCTCAAGAACATTTATGCCTTTCTAAATATTTCTATGACGTCTTACGTGCAGGTTTTTAAACAGAATATTAGGTGTTCAAACTGAAGTACACAATGCCAAGAAAATGCAAAATAGAGCAATCAGGAGCCTTTCATCCCAAAGCCTTGTGTCTTTGTATTATCTTGTAAATTCTTATGTTTTTTTCCTCATCCTTAGATTATTGATAATTTTTGCACAACGGTTTGTGTCATTACATCTAATTACATAATCAGAGTGAATTTAAGTAGCCACTAAATGAGAATATTTAATTACCTACAATTTATCAAGCTGCAAAGCATGACAGACTCTAGATGAGAAACAGCTTCAGCAATACATCTGAGAACATGCCTTTTCTTTTCTGAAACTAGGAAGTCTGAAAATAAGGTAGTAGTAAAGAAGTAGTGCAGTAGTGAAGATGTAGAAAGGAACTGCATTTCCACAATGGGACTAGAAGAAATTTAGGGAGAGGCACAAGGCAGGAGATATTGACAGCTTTCTCTGGTCTGTCTGTATAGACAGAAATAAAGTGTCTAAACAGATTTTTATTTTTATTTTTTCTAAAAAAAAGCTCTATATAATCCTAAATAAATTGAATGAGGAACAAGAACCCCATACTCTTGAGGTATATTCCATTATAAACTTTATCATTGCTTTTTCATAATATCTGTTCCTCTCCACCCTTCCAAAAACAGTTTCCTGTCCACTTCAGTTATTTCATGCTCAGTCACAGCTAGGGAATCAAAAAAAGAAGCATGAATATAATTTTTATACCTTCTAAAAATATTTTAAAATATATACATGTAAAATTATAAATTGTTATAGAGCTTTTCTACATGAAGACACAATATATATTTTCAGAATTTTTGTTTTCATCCATTAAAATATAATGTAAGAACTAAAGATGATTATCCTGCTATTGACTGTGGGTTTTGAATCTCAAGAGAAATCTGAGCGCAGCAATCCCTAAAGACTCAGTCTTAAACATTTGTGAAGAATGAACTCATCATATATGTCTGAACATTAAGCTACAGGGCCTCATTTCTGTTAGGTAGACCACTCCTAAAAGATAAAAATAAATCAGTGGAAGACCAGGCTTCACATACGTGTATTTTGTTGTTGTTGCTTATCACGACATGAACTTTACTTTGATTTAAGATTAGCTCATGGAAGATTGACAAAGTATGGTATACAGTACCACGGATATTTTTTCTCACCTTATAAAACAAGCCTTTTACGATAATTAGAATAGCCTACCTTCTAAAAGCATATAATACTTAAATTACTCCAGGTTGTGGTTTTTTTCCTTTGATAATACAAGATGGCAAATGCAAAATTCTTTCCAATAATAAACTAGTACTTTTAGATTTCTAACTACTGATCAGAAGAGTTCCGGAGGGATTATAAAATGTTATCAAACTTACTTTTATTCCCATGCAAACACAGTTAACTTCCTTTGAGGTATTAATTACTCCATTACATTTCTATCCAATCTAATCACCAAAAAAACATCCCTTTGGTTTGAAAAGCTTTCAAAACAATGACACAGATAGCTTCTTTGCTTGCTAGACTCAAAATCAACCACATTTTTTTCTTCTTAAACTTTTAACTATATCTCAATATTCTTTTTTTCCTGCTTACACTGTTTTCAACTCCACTCAGTCTCCTTTTCCAGTTCTCAATTTTGTAACTGTCAAAAATCAGCCATCACATTGTAGTAGTTTTCAGTGAGTCTTAAATCAAGATGAACTCACAATAATGACCTGGATATAAACAACCCCAATTGTTCTTAATTATTTTGTACAACTCATTCTTCTCCAGAATAATGAAAGACCTAACTTAGCTTACATTGTATCATTTAACCATAGTTGTATGTACAGTTATATACATTTCAACAATTCTGAAAGAAAAAAATCTACAAAGTAATGTTGGGATGAAAGGTACAGTTTCCCCACATTTAAATTAATACTGAGTAGTTTTGCTTCGGTAACGTGATATAGTCATATGCCACTCTTTCAAACTATTCATAACAAGATTATACATTGTCAGTCTGAACTTGAAGAAAGAATTGACATATAAAACTGCATGTTCTTGGGAATAAATGAACAGCCAGTATTACAGAGAAACCTAGTTTTCTTCTTAATTTAATCATAAATTGACTACAGCTAAATTTAGGTCCCTTATACCAAATAATTTTTTATTAATATATTCAGTCCATTTCAACAAAAGGCTCTTGACAACACATTTTATCTGGTTATTATTAACACCACACAGTCAAAAACCTGAAAAATGTATCAGCCCAGGAGTTTAATAACACATTAAAGTATCAGATTATGAAAAACCATCACAGTATTACACACAATAAACAAATGGAGATTCTCTGCAAAAGGGTTTGGTTTTTTTTTTAAAAAAAAAGTTTTAAAAAAAAGTCACAACTAGAGCTTTTCCTACTCTCATAACTCCTACACAAACACATTGACATCCCCTTTTCTGTGCTGTCCTACGCCTCAAAAGGTCTTTATTACTTCCTGGTCTCATCCTCATCTCAAATTCACATCTCTACTTACTTTCCTGCGAACTTCCCACGACTGTAAACTAAATGGTTATAAGGGTAGAATTAGAATCCATTTGCCACTCTTGCTTTTACTTTGCAACGTGTTTTGCTTAGCATCAGATCCCTGTCCTTTCTCCTACCTACCGTGTTTCCTTTATACAGTGCCATGGAATGTCTCTGTCTTGTTGAGACTGGATTCCTACTCAGAAAACCTCCATCCCAGCATTAAAATGTCTAAGAATGGTGTTTCGGTGAAGGAATGGGTGTTCCTATTCAAACACAGCCAAGACTAATTCATTTCAAATTGTGATGTCCCCCTCCACTCCTCCCCACCTCCTTCCCCCCAACCAAAAAGGTGGTTATAATTCATGTTAAACCTGATGAAGCACCCCTGAAGCTCTTCTGTTTCTCTAGAACTTCTGGAAATACTCATCATTGTCATACAACTTCACACGCTATTTCACTGTGTTGTAGTTTGAGGTTTGTTTTTTTTTTTTTTTTAATAGTTTTTGATACATTCTACTCCTCCTCGTTTTCCCTATAACTCAAAAATGTATCCAGCTTCTTTTATACTCATATCTAGCTGCCATAACCTTTCCATTTTTTTCCAGGTATTCATTCATTTTCCAAACAATACTTCATCTGCCAAAATGTCTCACTGTAATTTTTCCTTATGTTTGTCGACGTCAAGAGATACTTTGATTGTTTTAAAAACCTTTATATTCTGACATTTAAATTTAGCTGGCAAGTTTACATGTCTAATTCAGGCGTATAAATTCCTTCTATATCTTCAGTTACAAAAGAACCAAACAGGCTATTCCAGCAGGCGATTCAGAGCATCCATGTTACCAACTTCTTTCTCTCAGCTCACTTTCTGTCATTTGAAACAACTTTCTTCCTCATATGTCTCCAAGATTTCATAGTATACCACTGCAATTTTAGACTTTTTCACAAGGTAGTATTATCCCACTTTGCAATGTAAGAAAGTTTCTAAAGAGCAGTAGATATTTGGAATCAGCTGACACTGCCAACATGTTACATGACTAAATGTATTTGCAGGGGTTTGATATAGACATGAACAGTTATCATAAAATACTATATAAATCATAATTTTTTATAGATTTAGCACTATAAAATTTCTAAATGAAGTTTGCAACTGAGGTAGAATTTTGACACTTTTTACAAAAGGTCTACTACAAACCAACCTTTACCTATTACTGGCAACATTAAATGTACTTCTGTTTATTTGCTCTCTATTCACAGGCTGTAAACAACTTAATACCATGTATGCTTGTTACACCATTGACACCAAGTATTTAAAAAATTAAGAACTCCACATAAAAATTAAATTGTGCCCTAACTCAAAGCATTCTGCTCACTTCTATCCATGAAAGATGCAATAATCAAAAAGCCAAAATAGTCATTTAAGTATCAGCATTACAGGTCACTCTATTTCACCTTCATATACAGCTCAAGAGAAATTGCTTTCAGCCCTGGAATACAGGTCAATGCATGACCTTGATCAGATCTTCAATACAGCATCAAAGTCTTTGCTGTACTGCTTAGCAGCATCCTTGGACTAAGATAATGAATTTGAAGTTGTTGTCAATATATTTGACAACCACAAAACTACTCAATTTTTTTTTTTGAGAGCTGAACTGCATGCAGTACATGGGTATTCAGGGCTGAAAATACATTTTCATTTTCTCTATCAAGAGAACAAGCGCTGTTTACTAGGTCCACCACTAATCTACAACTTATATTAATAATTCTACTCTGTATATAAAGAGGAGTAAAGTGGTTTTTGCCCCCCACCATTTTAACCTAAGTACAATTACAACAGAACTATTAGAAATGTATTAAATGCATTCCATGTTTATATTGTTCCTTGTATCAAAAAACTACAGGCAGATAAAAGCTAGGTGATGAAAATTAGGCATATAAATCCATATATAGTTATCTTCAATTCTATCAACTATTTTCTTATAAAAATTCTTTCAAATGTATTTACATACAGAAATGCGCATATGTATCTTCTCTACCTACATATAAAAATGCGTTTCTGAAAACACATACAGAAACTTGTTACAGTGTTGAACATCCATTACTAATCTGAGAATCCTGATGTTCATATAAATGTGAACAGTACAAGGCTATACGCTATCGCTGAACTTCCACAAAATTTGACTAAACAGGAATAAAATTTCTTATCCAGTCTCAGCAGCCACAATTCTTTACCTGGTTACCAAACCATGCAATAAATTAAAAGACCTTACTCGTGCATTCACTTAGATGAAAGATGGGTATAATTTGGTAATGAGCAGAATAAATGTCTTTTTCTATACAGAAGGTCAAGATTATAGTTGCCTCATATAATTATTCCATGTACTAAAGCCATACTGTGAATTTCACAGCATCTGCAGTATCAGCTATCTATTGTAGCAGGCCAACTCTTCCAATAGACAGCCTTTAAATGTTAATAAACTCTTTAAAACTTAGAAGATCTAACGGATGTCTAGTAGCTAAAAATACTTGCTGCTGTGAGACAAGAGTTCCAACATTACCAAAAAAGTGGAAATCCACATGCCATAATGAAACTTGGTAAGGAAAAAGAATATTATAGCTAAATTTAAGAATATGAATAATTGTTCTTAAACAAATACAAAGTAATTGCTAATGCTAATGTATCCATACTGTTGTTGGTAATTTTTGTTAGGTAAGACATAGTTCTGTTACTTAATACTTTGTATATCAACAACTATGAAGCACACCCACATGTGATGTTATCTACCCTTTTAATTGTCTGAACATAGGAGGGAAGGTAAATCTGCTGATGAAAAGAAATTGATATAAAATCTTGCAGTAACAGGATTCCAAATCTCAATAAACCAACCAGAGAAGAAAAAGAAAAGTCACATTTACTAAGTATCTGACTCAGGGCATATTGATTAATTTTATCAAAAAGGTCAAGTGACCCATTATTCAATATTTTGGAAATCATTGATTTTGAATAAGAACCAAACAATTAAGGGTACAGAATTTTGTATTTTCTATTCGTTGTTTTTTCGCAGTTATTTCCTCAAGATATGTCTATCAACTCTGCATACGTTACTAACGTCTATCTGCCCTCCTCAGTTATCTATTGGCCAAATTAACTATGAGCAAAAAAAACCAAAATACAATTTACAATAAATTATTTTCTGTGTCAGCCATAGATTAATAAAGAGAAACATACTTTATAAGATCTTTCTCTAAGATGCAGGAAAGGTACATCTTAAAATGAATACACACTATCACAATAAGCGTCTCATTAAATAGGTTATATTTTACATTAAAAGGCCACGTCAAGATCACTTGGTCTGACCTTCTGCAAAACATATGCCATAGAAAATAATTTACCTTAATTTCTGCATCCCATATGCAATATCTTTTTACAAAATTCACTGTGATTCAAAAAGTAACAGAATCTCTCATACTTGCAGGCACGCTATTTTCAATTAAAAGTAATTTACTTTTTTTTCTAATTTGGACCAGTTTTTCCTAAGCTTTTGAATCTTAAATCTCTTTCCAACTTTTTATCCTAAAGAACCATCTTCTGCCACATACCTTTCTCCCTAGAATAATAACATTTCTTATTCATCTTTTTTCATAAATCAAGACAACTTCCAAAGTCTCCTTATTAGACATACATTCCTGAGCTCAAATGGTTGGTTGTGTTTCCTGAGCTCTTCCCAATATTCCAACATCTTTTAGACTTGCAAACAAGTGAATGGAACCTAGTACTTAGAAATTACTTCACTAATATAATGAAAAACATAACACAATCTCTGAAATCTTTCTTATGCTTTTCTCTGAGTACTATTCTCTAAAATACCATCTGAGCTACAGCATCATCATTGAAATTCTCACCCTTTTTTAAAGGCTATCTGTGCGTTTCAGTATCACTGAGTCCTTCAGTAGAAATGTGATTATGTCCTCACCTACCTTCCGAGGTAGGCTTTGCACTTGGACAAAATGAAACGCATGTTTTTAAGCCATGGATTACATTTCTTCAATCTAATGATGTTTTTTCATTAATGTTGTCAAATTGTTTTCTAGCATTTTTGGGGTTCTACTACTACATTCTTAATATCTGTTTTGGACAAAACATATTAGTCAAAATGAATTGTAAATTGACAATAGTTTTGGCACAAAAAACCTGTTTCTGACTTGCAATAAATGTGTGTATATGGCAAACCATACATTTTTAAAGTTTTAAAAAAACCCTGCAAAGTGAAAAAGTTAGCAGCCAAAAGAGTGCTTACTGGGCTATTCTTAAAGTAACTGAAAAACTTTGCTGTTTATAGATAGTTATGCCCAGAAAGCAATATCACGATTGGGCTTATATGGACGCAACAATAAACAAACCATCTCAGAGTTTACAGCCTAACAAGATAAAAGCAGCGGTAACAGAGAGTCAATACATAAGGAAAATATTTGAATTGAATTCCTTTTCCAGGAATAACAGTATCAGCATATTGCATGTGGTAAGGTGAGGCAGTACTCTGCAGATAGGAGAGTTGTTCACTATTTTGTTCGCTATTCCGATAATAGATGTGTCTACCACATCTATTATCGTATTAAATATCATTATCTTTGTTTCACTTTTTAGACTCAAGCTATTCAGAAACAACTGAAATTAAACAATCTACCAATTGCCTTCAACATGCCATAAAACAGCTTTCATCTTTTTATGTGTATGTATATATACATACAAATATTCAGAGGCAAAGAATCAAGACTACCTGAATATGAATCGCCTAAATTTTGGCATTTGTCGGAAACTGACTGCGTTACTTGATTAAATTAACTAGAAATTTTTTTCACGGCTATGTGAAAGTAATAGCAAAATGCAGTTATAACCTGCATAAATTAATGAAATAAGTCATAAATACTTAAATACACTTAGTAGGAAAAACCCAAACAAACATGCTTCAAAGCCATACGCATTTTGTTATGTTTACGTGCCCAAACTGTAAAGTTCCGAGCAGGACTGTGGCATTATTATGCTTCATTCTATTCAGTACATGTTTGGACAAAGATCCTGCCTTATGTGCACTTTTAAATCAGTTTTTATCAAATTTAGAATCAACTTTAATTAATTTTTATAATAATAATCAGGTTTTAATCATTTTTAATCAATAAAAAGACATACGTACATGCTAAACTACAAACTATTAGGTTTTTTACCATGAGGTAAAATATGATCCAAGAGTGTAGATATTTAGCATGATTTTACAGAGTTGAGCCGTAGAGATGAAAGGGTGGTGATGCACTTGAGTGCATATATAAGTAATTACAAATATGTATATCAGTATATATTTATTACACGCAAATATGTGTAAACCAGACAAACACATAGAGCCAGATATCTTGCTTTTCCCCAATAAATATGCAACTTTGCACGTGTTAGTAGAAAACTGGTGAAGCATGAATAGCTGAGTTGATTCAGTTCTTATGGGCATTGCAACACAGCTAGAAAAAAATTCTGAGGAGTAATGTTAGGCATATGTCTTTTCTTTACTAGTCGAACTATGAAAGGAGAAACATGAGAAAACAAAACAGAGTTTGTGTTCAAGTCTGATATACATTCATCTGCAACAATATCATGTGTAGCCTCTGCAGCAGAGGAAGGTACAAAGTGAATAAAGAGCAGAGTCTTGAAGGCTCCCACGTAAATACTTAAAGCCTCTTTTATGAAGCAGAGAACATCAGTCCAGATAAGACCCATTACAAGACACATAGGTTTTTTGACATCTGTGCAAAATGCCACTAACTTGCCTTTTTTTTTTTCTTTTAATCTCTGTTATTCACAGTTGCTCAGCCTTAGGATTCCTATTTTTCAGTTCTGTTCCTTAGACAACAATGGTGGTCTTACTGAAATATTCATTCCAATATTAACAGTTGATAAAAAAAGTAAAAATCTTTTACATAAAACTCACGTTGGACATAAATTAGAATTTTTGGTGAACTAAAGTATCAAGGAGTATACAAAATCATCATAGAAAGAATTCAAACTAAAGCAGAGACAACAGGATAGTGTTATGAAATTCTAAACCTAAGAACTACATACAAAAAATAAGTTGCAGGGTTTTTTCCCTACTCCATTTATTTCCGGACTCCCTTTCACTTCTTATTTTTAATCAAGCAGGTCTTTTAACTGAACACAGGTAAATCCAAAGAAGTTTAAAATTCTTACAGCCACAAGGATATTCCATTTTTCAAGTGTGTTAATGGTTATAAAACATGCATGATATACAATAAAACTGATTTGTTGTATTTAAAAGCTGTATTAAACGTCAGCCTTGTTTCCTCAAGAGATAAACATTGTTATGCTATTTTCTCTTTCCAATTAATCTCAATCTAATCATATGCATTTAAAAACTGTGTCATACTTAATGCTTAATGCATTAACATAATCCTAGAACTTTGATTTGCTGGTGTTTTGTGTTTTTTGTTTTGTTTTTTTTTAAATTTTCTTCTCCTTAGTAGTGCAGTTTTATACTGGTGTAAAAGGACTGGACTGCATTCCTAGCAAAACAGTAATATCGTAAAAAAGCTGTAGAATTTTCAGAATGGCAATTTGTGATATTAATATTCATAATTAGATTTCCTGCACAAAACTTATTCCTAAAGTTTATGCAGGAATGTACAAATCCTCCGACTGACTGCAAATTCAAAGCAATATTTGATGGACCCATTCAATTGAAATCATAGTTTTATGCCGCTTTTTATGTTTCCTCAGTCCTGGTGATTAGCAGCCATTCCCACTGTCCCACGTAAGTTTGAGCAATTGAGAATAAACACCAGAAGAACACCTGCTTTAGTATAAAACCACATGAGCGATCTCCTAAACATAGTTGTGGTTGCCACAGGTGTCCAAAACACAAAGAATATTCCAGCCATTCTATTCCCAAAGAAAGCTAACAAGGCTCAAACCCAAATGTTAGCAAGCTATTCAAAATTTATTTAATCATGCAATTTTATTTATGACTTTTGTGATTTCTATGAGAAATAATTTCAAATAACCTTTAAGAAGCATAAAACATATCTGGCAAAACACTGCCTTGGTACAGTTTGGTTGTTACGTATAAAGTACTAGAATTCAGCTCTCAGGTGGCAAGATTGTTTTGTTTCGCAACATTCATAAAGCAATTTCTCATAAAACTCTGAACTGGTAGCTAAAAAGGAGTTTGTATATTTAAGGATCCTTGAGTGTATCGTATGCTTTTATAAACACATTAATTAACAGTATACCAAGAGACTTCAACTTTTCCTTAATACATGCTTTTTAGACAAAAGGAATGGGATTATTCTTTTTATGACGTTTATTGTTTTTATGTCAACTTGACGGCCAAGTGGTGTTTGTACATCTCGGGCATTGCCTTACTACAGATACACTGAGCACAGATTTACCTGGCGCAGGAGGACATCTGGCAGCACCAGCTTACTGCCTTCTCCACTGTTCTCCACCTCTCAGAGCACTGGAGCATGTGGGTTTCAGTGGAGCTGCAATGCACAAATACCGTCAGGACATGGAGTTGGCAACAGAGGCAGAAATTGGTCATGACAGGGTATTTTAAAGCTTCTGCCTGAAAATGCATCAGGTTATACCCAGCTCTGGCTTGGTTTGTGCTCCTGGCCTAGGGAGAAACGTGTCATTCACAGGGGCTGCACTGGCACAACCTTGTGCCCTGACATTAGGACACCAACTAGTTTCTGCTTTACGCAGAGCTGCAACATAATACAAAGTCCCTAAGTGGGGAAAATTCAGCTGATAGTGGCAGTTCTCATTAAAAGCTGTTACATAATTTTCAGACTTCTTTTACAGTTTCTGTTGCCAAAATGGATGTAGAAGCAACATAAAGGTGTCTTTCACATTGTAACTGCCCCCTTGTAACATACAATACTCTCAATTCTCAAACAGCTCGGGAAAAACACGCTAATTCTTATTAAAAGTCAGCACATATGATACTGCTTGCAGTTGACTGCAGCACAGCAGAATAGTACATGTACTACTCACACCGGTTTTGAGGTCCAACCTTTGCTAATCCCTGTGAAGCTGCAGTGATAAGTTCCAATGAACACTTCTGAACTACCAGCAAATTAGCTCTCTGGGATATTCTCTGTCAAAATTAAGCAATAATGAATACAAAGACATGTTTTTCCTTTCAGTAATGCAAATGGGTTGCCTAACTCAGTGCTACCAACAGTATTACAATGCACAACACAACTCTGCACTCATTACTTTTTCAGAAGAGAGAAAAACAAAAACATGTAAATAATGATGTAATTTCAGTCTGTAAAAGGAAATGCTACTGTGTGCTTTGAGCTATAAAAGAGCGCAGTTGCCAATCAACAGAAAAGAAAGCTGTTCAGAATGGGCAGGTGGTTGTTCTACATAGCTCCCGGCTTTGGAGGAATAGTTTTGTCACTGTATTTCAGGTGGGAGGGGAGGAAGAGGTACAGAAAACTTATGTTTGCTGGGCAGCCAGGGCACAAAGAGATACGAAGCTGACTGAAAAAATAAAATCTGAGTCACATTCATAAAGAAACAAGATGACAGAAAGTTATTTTATTCATAAAAAAAATTCAAAAGTTAGCATTTTTCACATAAGGAATTGCATTTAAAAGCAGTGCAAGTACTTTAATATGTCATGACATTATACCTGCTGTTAACTAATCATATTAAAAGAAGTGAGGGGACATACACATTTCTAATAATTAGAAGAGTGAATGACTTATGAAATTCACAAATCAAAATGCTTAAATGTTAAAACGACCACAGTCCACTTTCTCCTCATATATCATACTATGGATTGTCAAAATAGATGTCATAGTCTCATGGTCACGCAGTAGGTGCCAGCTAATCACTGGCTTCACACTCAGTTTCTCTTCCCTAACTATGAAGGAAAAACCCACCCAATGCTGGACCCTGGCCGCCTCCAATCCTTCTTCCTTCCAAGTCTTTATGAAGTAGACTTTCATCAAAGCAAGGAACCAGGTTATTCATTTGACCCAGACCTGTCACTGATACCATGCTTAGGCTTTTACTGATACAAGAAGCTGCTAAGCCTTAGGTAAGAATACTGAAAGGTATTCTCACTCTTTCCTCCAGTAGCTGGCAAAACAACTTCGGAAGAAGTCAGGCTTCTTCCTCCCTACTTTGCTGAAACTGAGCGCAGCTCCCTCTGTAACCGTACAGAGCAGATACCTTACAGAACAGTGGCATGGCAACGGAAAGACTAGAGAACCTCCCACCCCACCCTAAGTTCATCCCCAAAGGACTGTCATAAGAAATTATGAACCCACCTGAACCAGAGCCTCATCCACAAAAGTAACCTTCGCCATGCCTCTCTATCTCCATCCACACTCACAAAACAGCGTTAGAAATCCATGCTCTCTCTTCTTTGTCTCCCTTATTTCCATTTCAGAGTCTCTTGTCTTCATTTTTGTTAGTTCTACATAGCTTACAAATAAAGCAAATGTATATTTGAAAGCAAAACACCTGTACCTGTAGATATCACCCAGGAGAGGAAGTAACATATATCCTTTCTAACTGTAACCTATATTCGCTTGCCCTTGTCACACTTCACACAGTAGCAGTGCCATCAATATCTCCAGTCAGATTTCTCTGTCCTTTACCCAAAGCCACTATACTATTTCAAGTTACAGTTTGATGATTTCTTGGTGGTTTTTTAACAACCATATATTTGGCCTTAGAAATGGCTTCACTTAAAACTTTTTGAAGTAGTGAAGAGCTTTCTAAACAGTTATTTTAAAAGAAAGCTGTAAACTGTGTGAATTAGAAGCCTACCTAGAGAAACAACCGACGAGGTCTTACAAACTTCTTTTTGGCCTCATATGCTCCTCCATAGATTCTGCACAGCAGCGCGTTCAGGAAAATGATTTTATTAAATTATCCACTAATGTACAGAAATTTGACAATTTGTTTCAACCCTGTGTACATAATTGCATAAGATTACTGATCTTAAACCTTATTTCTCAAAACTTTGCTGGTAAGACTTCAAACATGAGCTCACAGAAAATTTGTACTTCAAAAAGCAACCTCAAGTAAATAAGCAAGAATGTCTCTTAGCATTGATACTGGGTAACAAACATATGTAGAACCATTTTTTACATCTTTGAAAACACCTTATTTTTGCAAAAGCTGTCCTTATTTGATAAAAAAATCAAATATGTTGCATAAGACAAAGGACTTAGTACAGCACATGGCATAGACAATTTTACTTTTGGTCTGAAAATAAGGTGTTTAATCGCCGCACTCCACTGCCAAGAATGCAACTATTCTCAGCTTGAAAGAACTGTAACCTTATACTTTTCTAATGCACTCACCATTATCAATGTTTTCAGTTAGTAAAAGTTAAATAAACTAGCAGCTTTTAAAGTTATTTTTAGCTAACTAAAAAACACCAAGTAAAGTCATTTCTAAATCAAGATCTCTGAAAAAGATACATATTAGTTTAACTGAACTATCTCTGAGAAATCTGCAGTCTTTTATACAAGAGATCTGGTAACATGATCAAATGGATATAGTTTACTACTCCAAGAAAACCAACACTATAAAATTTAATAATGGTGCCAGTATCACTTGAATCTTTACACAGCAGTATTGGTCCCAAATCCAGGAGATCTCAAAACTCACAAAACCAATTCAGCCTTCTTGTAGGTAAAAGCAAAATGAATTGAATGCCAGGAAATTCCTAACCCACTATTCACAGACTGCAAGTAACTTACTCTCAGAAATTAGAGGTATTACCCACAGAAGTAAGCCAGGGAAATACCCTAACTACGCAAAATATTATTCATCAGTAGGGTGTGGGGTTTTTAACAGTGCAACACACGTGGCTGTTCATACTGACCACATTTAATGTAGAAATCAATACAGAGGTTTATTACAAAACTTCCACACAAGTTCTGCAAGGTTTATCATTAAAATGAACCAGCACATTTGAAGCATTGAACTCAGATCTGGCTTCCTATGAACAAAACTGTGATAGAGCTTGTGCTTGTAAACCTAAGAGAATAAACCATAGAACCTTGTTTGAGCTAACCCCATTTGGGAGGGGGAGCATTTATTCCCCAGACTCAGCGAGTGGTTTATTTCTTTCTGAACCATTCCACATGCCAACAGGCTTGATCACCACAGCACAATAGTTTGGTAAGGGAGCACTACTTATTTGTAAAAGTGTTGCAAAGACACTAGAAAAGTGCTTTCTTTTCTAGTGCACCTCCTAGAAAAGCATACCTGGAAGGATCATGTAACTCTGTGAGCTCCTTCTCTCCTGAAAGATGTAGGAGCCAGGGAGGTCCAGTCTAAAGAACAACGTGACCTCAGTTGCTGCGGGAAGAGGCGTGGGCAGGTCGAGTCTCACCTGGGGTGGAGAGAAAAGTGTTTTCTTGGGAAATGAGTGGACCGAAGGAACTTTGTGGATGGTGAATGACTGGGGGGACTGAGAGGAAGCCCCCAGAAAAGGACTCGCCCCTGCAAGGACGCAGTGAGGAAAGGAAAATGTGTTTGCAGACTCATTTATTTTTATCCCATCTTACCCAGTAGATCTGAGGTTTTCTTATTTTACAGGTCACCGAGGCCTAATACAAATCAGTTTTAAAGATTATAAAAGCTTCGGTGTTTTGGAAAGGGGTAGGGCTTAGTTATTCTGCCTGTGAGATGATCTCAAGCCCTATTTCCTATATCAGTTTACTTAGCAAAATGGATTTGGGCAGAAAATCAATAAAGCAGCAGCAACTTTCAAAATTACTCAGTCTGATCTGAAAGAGCGTGGACTCCCAGAAGAGGCAAACCCCAAAACATTATGTACAATGTATTGTTCTAGGGAATCAAAACAAGCATAGAAAAAAAGAAAATCAATAGTCTTTCAGCCACGTGTAATTTTGCAGTATCAAATATGTGCAAATATTTGTAGCAAACACTATTGTTTTCATAGCAGATGAGTCAGTTGAAAGTGTTTGGAGCTGGTGGATTAGAAAGTTCACTGTTTATTGCTATAGGTTGTTGCTTTACTTTACAGCGACTACCCGGCATGAATAAAAACCTCAGTTTGAATAGGAGAGTATGACCCTTTCTTTCCTGAATCCTGCACTGCATCATATTCCCCAGATAATGTTAATTTGGGGGAACAAATCCCTGTTCTGGAGCTGAAATTGGAAGAAGTGAAGAGAGAAGACACATTTCATGCTGCACAGCAGCACCACGACTTCTCTCCAGCTTTGGAGGACTCGAAAAAATTTGTTATGTATGCATAGGGTTGGTTACGTGAACAGGCAGAGCTGTAACAAGGAATCTTCTTGCTCTCCCTGATGAATGTACAAAGGTAGCAGGACTGTTTTGCCATTTTCCCCATTGTTCAAATGATGCAAGTTCTCTCTTAGCTGATGACAGTGAAAGGTTAAACTCTGGGGCCCCCGACATCAGAAGGACATGGACTTGTTGGAGGGAGTCCAGAGGAGGCCACGAAGCTGTCTAGAGGGCTGGAGCACCTCTGCTGTGAGGACAGGATGAGAGAGTTGGGGTTGTTCAGCCTGGAGAAGAGAAGGCTCCAGGGAGACCTTATAGCAGCCTCTCAGTACCTAAAGGGGGCCTACAGGAAAGAAGGGACGGACTCTTTGTCAGGGACCGTAGCAGTAGGACGAGGGATAACAGTTTTAAACTGAAAGGAAGCAAATTCAGATTACATATTAGGAAGAAATTCTTCACTGTGAGAGTGGTGAGACACTGGCACAGGTTGCCCAGAAAAGCTGTAGATGCCCCGTCCCTGGAAGTGTTCAAGGCCAGGTTGGATGGGGCTTTGAGCAACCTGGTCTGGTGGGAGGTGTCCCTGCCCATGGCAGGGGGGTTGGAACTAGATGATCTCTAAGGTCCATTCCAACCTAAGCTATTCTGATTTTATGAATATGCTGCCTGCTAGCAGTCTCAGCTGTAATGGTTCTTCCTTCCCAGAGCTACATGAAGAAGCAGGTGAGCTTTTTGACAGCTCAGTTGAGGAGTACTGAGGTGTCTCTGTATGCAAATGTGAAACACCCAGAGGAGAGCAAGATGAGCGTTTGGAGAGTTTTCCCAGAGTTCTCATCATCACAGAGATCTCAATATTTTGTTCAAGTTCCTCTAATTCTGATTGTATTCATTACTCTCTTTAGCATGACTGAAAGGAGATGGGGATGAGAGAAAACCATCAGAGAGGTGCTAGAAAATATTTTCAGAGGCTATAGATTTTTTAACAAAGACTGAATAGAATTTTTAAATGGATCAGAGACAAAGCAATAAAGAAAAAGTCGATTCTTTAAAGAAAAAGGTACTTCATGGATGAGATGACTTGTAATGAAAAAGGCACTAAAGCCACCACATTCTACTAGATGAAACAAAAAGCAAATTGACAGTAGGGGAAACCCCACAAGAGAGCTACAGCCTGTGGAACTGCCAATATAATTTAAGGCCAGGAAAAGCTGAGAGAGGCAGGCCAAAGTAAAATTATATTTCCCTACGGGGATGGGACAGAGAAAGAAAATTCTACTGAGTAAGAGAAAGACCACCTTGAAATGAAAGGAAAAATAATTCAAAGGGAAAATTTTGTGAAGAAATGGTTTGTTAAGATACGATGAAAATAATTTGAAATTTGACAGTGGGAATATAAGTGGAAGGAGCAGCCTCAACATTTTTCATCACAAAGCAGTGTTAGCTCATGCAGTAGCAGCCCTGAAACATGAGTTTATCAGTTAATCCAGTGCACACAATAGGTGCATGCCTTGTCTCGTTTAGTAGTTTATTGATAACAGAAAGAACAGGCAGTGACTGATAGTAACATACCACATTTCCATCTGATATTTTAGAGGCTTTTACATGTAATCAAGCGTAATGTACTAGCTGATCCCATGTTATCTGGTTAAACATTCTAGAGTTCATTCAAATAAAAGCCTCAATAAACCTGGGTTGCAAAAGAAACAAGACAACTCTCAAATATTTCTATTTTGCTAATCAAGTTAATTCCAGGTTTTCAGCCACTTCAGAATTCAGGTTTGATCAAAATATGAACCATCAAGGTTTAAAGTCATAAAATTCAGGTTGTGAAACTTCTAGAGGAACCATTATCTAAAACATAAGTAAAGGCTTGAGAAAGTAGCATGCAATAACTAAGTATTAGTGTGAGTGATTAGAATCCAAAATACAGAAACAATGAACTACTACAGACTAGGACTTCTCAGGATTTGTGAATTCAACGCTTTAGCTAAGCAGTAACTTTTACCTTTAAACTAAAAAACAAGTCAGAATTATTAAGTGTATTGAAGTTCCACAACATTTAGGCTTATTCACTACAACTGGAAAATAGTCTCACCTTGAATACTGAAACTACTATGAATACTTTCCATAAGGCTACTACCTCATACTTAATTGAGTGCAAGATATGTATTCGCATTATCCTCAGTAGCTTCAGACACAAACTATATTGTTCAAAGACAGTGTGAAAACTGTTGTATAAATGGGACAATGACGAGACCTTTCATAGTATCACATACAGTCGCATACAATCTAAGCAACCAAAACAAATGATAAAAACAGTTAATAAAGGAATCAATGAAAGCAATGAGAAAGTAAAAACATGTTAACCAAAAAGAAGTTGCCCAAAAAAAACCCTGCAAATTCTAAATTTGCACAAATAAGACTAACAAGCATGCAAATTTCATTTACAGTTGGAATAAAAATTTATTCTGAAGTTTATTTCCCCTTTCCTTTCATAGTAAAATATTCATTTTGAAGCATCAGTGTATCCTGTAGGAGTGCACAGGTTAGAAAAATACTAAAGACTATCTTTATAATAATGTAAAATTCTAGAGCAAGTTAGACTGAGTAAAAGAGAAGAGAATAAAATAGACAGATATCATGAGAACGCGTGGTTAAACACCAGACTGCAGTACTGAAATTCAGATATATTTTTTCAGTTGTCCAAAGCAAAGAAATAATTTAATCTGTTGTACTTTTCAAGCTGTGAAATTAAGGCATTACTATCTCTTTACTTAAGTAGCTCCTTAGAATTGTTATACTGAAGCTGTGAAGTACCACAACTGTTGTGATAGGGGGATGGCAGGGCAGCGGGCTGTTTTTTCTTGGTTTTTTTTAAACAATTCTCAAAAGCATACAGAAGCAATGCTAAAATATGTTGCCTCATTCCTTACCTGACTTCAGTGCAAACTCAGTGACATTTCTAGAACTGTTTTAGAATGCAAGGCATAAAACTTTGTCAGAAATATTGTAAGTTGCAAACCTATATTGGACATTTTGGCTATATCAGAACTGCTAGTGAAGTGATATAGCCAAATATTCATACAGGGTCAGACTAAACAGTTAAATGCAAAAATGAAGAAAACTTCAGTTTACTGAACTTATCAGTGTTGGGTTTTTTCAGGGGACGGCACTGGAAACATAAAGGTGTGGCACACTCAACAATTTATTATTTTTGGTGTGGCGCAAGAGTTGTTTTCCTGAACACGTCTTTCTTAGCTTGTTTGGAAGCAGGAGGAAAGGGAAAGATTCAGAATTTTTTTTTTGTTGGCATAATAAGATTTATTTTGTGGGTATACACATATCCCCCCTCCTCCCTGTTTTACCAATACTCTCATTGAGCCCCTGAGCCGCAGATTCCTTCATACGGAGGTCACTGTGTCCCACAACTTAGTTCTTTTGGTCTGTTCCGTAGCGGGTTTTTATCTTTGTAAGTTGAAGCATACAGAAAGGGCATTAGAATATGCCTTTCCAGTTAGAAACATATGCAATTATTTATATCTAAATCTCTTTGTTGAGGTATGGATAACGCTCTTTGGTCTTTTGCATTTTAGCCATAATGAACTTCAGTAGCTCTTGGAACAGTTAGTTCCTGAAGATGCTTACCTTACAAACCACTGTAAGTGGAGTTAGAGGTGAAGAAGGACTTCATTAGGCACTAGACCGTGCAACTGACTGGAGTGCAAATCATCATCTGTTGGTAGCCAATATCAGCATTGCTTTCCAAGAATTGCTATCAAAATTAGAATAAAAGGAAACAATTTTCTGACAAATTACAACATAGTTTAAGCAATTAAACTTTTTTTTAAGATTGTGGGGGTTTTGTTTGGTGGGGTTTTTTTAGTTAACATGAGAAAATGTTAACCTGAAACAACAGCTTGACATTTTTCCTTTCTTCTTACATCTGATTAAAGTAAGCCTTAGTGGCCTCCTGCCAAACTTTCAAAAGCACTTTGCCTTGGCCCTGATGATTTGTACTGGTTTTAGCAAAAAAGGTATTTTATTCTCATGTTCAATTCATATTGACATATGTTCAAGACATATTCAGCTTCTTTTCTCTTCAAGGAAGTGTTGATGCCAGATGCTTAGATGTGGCTAAGTGTTTCCATTCCCAAAAACACACAGTGGAATTTTGTTCAGACTTTCTGTTGCCTTCTACAAAACCCAATCAAATATTTTGTTTAATGTTAGAATTAATCCTGTGATGTACACTGTTATGTACTGTGGGAATTCAAGGCATTGGGTTTTCTCCCCAGTTTCCAGTTCAGGCAGTGTTTAGCTTAGATTTATTCATTTTAAGTGTTTGTTTCCCTCTGTGTAATAACTTGCCAGTTATTACTTGCTTGTAGTCAGCAGGGAGAAATGGCCTTGGCATACAAAAGAGGGTCTTTCTAGCTACCTTTTAGTCAGTATGTCATGCTCTAAAGCACATATTCTTCTAAACTTTTGGTGAAATAATTCTGAAGCTTGGAAAGATGTGTCTTGGTTTTTGTCTATTTCATTTATCGCCACTGGTAAGCTCTCATTTTCTATATACACTTTTGCTGATTATAGAGCAAAACCACCTTTCTAACACTTGAAAAATATGGTCTTCAGTTCTGCAACAGAGAACATTTCTTCCACCTAAGAAACAATCTATTGAGCAGTGTTAAATTTAAATTTGGCACCTAGCTCTCTAGAAAATCAGAACAACATGAAATCCAGCTAAGCTTTGGGTTTTTAACTATTCTGTAGTGTCATTCTGTCTTTCCCTTACACCTGGAATTACTGTGTATGCAGAGAACTGGAAACATGACAGCAATATTTAAAGCAATACACGTACTAGCCAATAAGAAGAAAAAAAAAAATTAAAAATCTGTGCTTTTTAACTCCCAGCACCAAGGTCTTCAGATAGCGATTGATGGTAAATAACTATGTTCAACTGCACTCCAGCTGAATGCAAACGGGCTAACACTGTAAATGAGTGCAGAATTTGCATGCACAATCTCTTACAGTCACAGGTATGGATGATACACAACTTTTTAAGTATTTTTCGTATGTAGCCTATGGTTTGCCACATCACTAGTCATACAATATTACTGTTATGACCAGCTAGGTAGAAGGTTACCAACATGAAATCTCCACGGTTACATGCACCAGAATATTAGTAACATTGATTCTGTATCTCTGTCTCAGACAATAGAGGAAATAGTCCTTATTTCCAAATTATTGTTTTCACTGACTAAAGATGAAATTGTGTTTTAACATCCTATATTGAAGTCCTCATTTCACACAAACCGAGACACACTTATGTTTTCATAAAATTCTAGTCTCTGAACTATGAAATCAAATAACTGTCAAATATATGTGATGAAATATTTGTTAGGAATAGCTGACCTGAGTAAAATGAAAAGAGAGTTCCCTTCCTTGTACTAATGACTGAACTTACAGGAGTGTCTTTTTGTAAAAAAAAAAAAAAAAAAAAAAGAAATTATTTCCTCAGAATTCAATGTTCAGGAAGAGTTAGAAGTTGCACACCATAAACAAGCTTACATCAAATGGTCCACACTATGCTGCTTAAAATGTACTAGCAATATATTGAACATACATTCAATCAGCCTTTAAATGAAATTTTGAATATTTGGGGGGGTCGGGAGGTCCTTTTCAAAAAAACACACCACCAAGAAAAAAGGTGGAAGTCTTACATTTTTTTTCACCTGTTGGGTGGAAAGTACTAATCTTCATTAAAGTGGTATTTGGATATTTTAGCAAGTTTTCATATAAATCACACATGGAACATTCATGCATTTGATTTTAATTTGAGATAAAGTTTATGTTTGAATCTTTTAATAGTCTCATGTATCCCTGTTATAGTGCTACTAACGAAGAAGCTTACAGTTTGGATTGTACAGAGCCATCAAAAATTCAGTGGACGAGACCTGTAGAAATGATTGGAGACTTTCTTCATTTCATATAGCCTTTCATATCAACAGCTCAGAGAACAAAAGGGAAAACGAAACCCCCCCCCACACACACATTTTTATTTGGTTGGAGTCATGCACAAAACATGCATAGCCACCCTAGGAATCACCAGAGTCCCCGAATTTTGAACAGTTTAGTGCCCATTGCCTGCCTTGGCTTCTGCACCAGCCGGACACTTGAATATCACTGCCAGGCCACAATTCTCAGTCCTTAGTGACAGATGGTCACTGAATACATTCTAGACCTCCTTCAATCTCTGTGATGTCTCGGATAATTCATTCTTGGCACTGGTCAAATGCTGAGAGCTAGTAACGTGACATACAGAAGTATTTGAAAGACCCACAAATGACACAATGTGCTAATATTTTACATACGGCATAATAGAAAAAGTGTACTTTTAAAGTGAGTAAGAAACTGTAACAAACAATGAAAAACAAGTTACTTAAATTGGAGCATAAGAATGTAAATGAGGTAAACCTTTTTTTCAAAGCATTATTTTTCTTTAAAAACACTGATCAGCATCAGAACTATTCTTTCCCTTTCCTTGTTCAGAGATTAAGTATGTATGTTTGATCTTTCCAGATAAGACAAGAGAGGAGTCTAGTTACTGTAAACAATAGGAAAAGAGCAGAAGCAAAGCAAAGTCTGTCATTAGCAAGGATGCTATGCTATCTGTTCCTATGCTGAACAGTTCTGCTGTCAAAAATATACCACCAATAAAAATTAACCATCCTGGGTACCAAGGCTATCCTATGACAAATAAAATACAAATTAATGGGGTAAATCCTACAGACATATTCACAGGCTAGCTCTAACTTCTTGACCCGGATCCTTCTAGCAACAAACAGTAATTTTAGCATGGGCTGTAAGACCTCAGGGAGTTCTCAGCAGGCACAGACCTCCACGTCATTAGCATTGCATCAAATTGGTGGAACCTAAGCTAGGTAAGGAGTTTACCTGGACTAATTCTAAAAATTGTAGTGCCAGAAGTTTGAGATTAGTCTCAGGTTTAATAAGAAGCTTTTGGGGGACTAAAAAAAGGTTATAGTTCTATCACAATTTCCCTGAGTGAAGGCAATATCGATGAAAACCAGAGCAAAATTACACTCGGTGACGAATAGTTCCCAGTTTTTCAGTTCTTCTAATATTTACAAGCTGCAAACACTGTATGAAAGTTTTTTTTACAGATCAGAATCAACTTCTTTGCTCTCTTCATTTCTATGAAAGCAACACACCTACCCATCTTTCTATATATGCATAAAGTACCTTCAAATAATAAAGTTCATGTTTGGGAAGTCTTTTTATGCATTTGCTATTTTTGTATCCTTTTAAATTTCTCTTTAAGTTTCTTTTAAATATTTATATGACCGAGCAGAAGGTACTTGTCACAGACATAGATGCATCTAGGTCATCCGTTTATATTAGTGAAAATGGGATTTAAAAAATTATGTTAAGCAACTAAACAAAATAATTTTAATCAAATATTAACATACATTAAGTATCCTGATAGCCATATGAGCTAAATTCCCCATGCACATTAACCAAAATTTTGAATTGCTATTTTAACAAAATATTTCTCATCTTTGCACTATTACCTTAGCCACTAATGATAATTATTTTATGCAATTCTAAGACTTCGTAAGACCCATAGAACCCCCCCAAATTATAAATATAGCATGTAATAATTAGAAAATGATTCAAACTCAAAAATATTGGTGTTTCTTTTAAACCTATGTTGTCCAGTTACAGACTTTGAAATCAGCTTTTTGTCATATGTTGGTTTTACTCTCATTTCCATATGCTGCTTCATGCAAAACAATCTCTGACTTAAAAAGTGTGCATACTGTAGTGCTGTAAAACATGTCAAATGTATAAGTTTATCTCTACGTTGCTATCATACATACAGAACGCTAGTATAAATTATGCACTGCTACTGTAGAATAAGTGAACATAAATACAAATCAATATTAATTAGCAAGTGAAAACAGATGCAGCAGAATGTAGAAATAATAGAACTATTCTTCACTTGCATTGTCTTTTGAGGAACACCCTAACAGCTGTGGTATCTTCTGTTAAACAAAATGCTTTGCAATATTCATACCGTGCACTGTAATGAACAACTCCTGCAAAATACTTATCTAAAAGAAATAAAGGATTTAAGAATTCAGCTACTTGCTACATTTGGAGTTAGTGGGTAAAAGTAGCTTGCCACTGTTTAAAAAATAGAGCATATGTGCATAATCACAGTGACTAGATATAGAATACATACATATTTAGGGCTACACTTTATTTTATTCAGACTTCTGATGCCCTTTTATTAATGGAAAATAATTCTCTCCTTGATATGGCTATTGCTGCACACATATGCTCTATTTTCTCCAAGAAATACTAGTGAGGGATTACTGATGAAAATGTTGTCTTCACTTTTTCATATAGCATGCTACTACTTATATTTAGAATGTACAAGCATGTTTCTTAGCTTAGTTTCCTAAGGAAGTGATAGTTAGTGATGTGCCAAGTCCTTTCTCTAGCTGTACTCCAGCTGTTTTCAAAAAAAAAAATCCTAGAATTTTTAAAGTTATTGTCCCAATTCAACCAAATATGACATTGGTAGGAAGCTCTAGGAACGATCAAGTTCTACTTATTTCATTAAAACAGCAATAACACAGATTAGAGATCCTCTTATTGCCCTCACTGAAGGAACAGCTAAAGCAGAGAGAACGGTTCCTGGACACCAGATTGTTCATGCGGAGAAGAGCCAATATTTTAACCGCAGTGGGGTCTTCAACACCTTATTTTTCAGTTTATTTTTCCAGAGGAAGCTTGATTTTCTCTGAACATCTGAGCTTCACAATATTGAGAAATGCAGTTTCATCAAGTAAAATAATTAAGAATTTGAACATATCTACGGTGTTGCTGATAAACTGTAATCTTGGCGTTTTGCAAGGTCCAAACTCACCTTCAGAATTTCCTTTTAATTCAATGGGTATAAGAAACTAGTTCAATAAACACATTGGTTAAAATCACATAATTGCCAAGATAACTAATTGCTCGTATAATTCATACTGCAGAAACAAGACTTGTCGAATACCTTTCATTTTAGATATAAACTAGATTTTATTATTTTATGACATCTATAACTTCTGATCTGTATCCTTCTTTAGAAACTCTGTTAAGTAGGTAAGATGAGATACCTTATTTTAAGGTTCTCCCTTTTTTTTTTTTTTTTTTAATTACCCCTTCAACAACTTGGGAAATTGTAAACATAACATTTTTATTGCCCGGAAGAGAACTATTGAAGCTTACTCAAAAGCCTATAACAATATTTCACATAATGAACTCCCATTTTACTATATGTACTGCATTCCCAAAGAAATCAAGTTTGCCGAACAGACTGTCCCTTCAGATTAGAACATTTCTCATGCAGTTCTGGGTCTCTCGAGCTTGCTCAAGCAAATAGAAAAGGTGGGAGACATGGGCTGGAGTCAGGGAAAAGAGATGAAAAGAAAGACCCTGCAAATGCCAGGCTTCAAAATCACTGGTTTTTAATCACTAGAAAGAAAGAGGAAGGAAACTGTAGTATCATCCATGGCATTAAATATGAACTATGCTGGATTCTGGAAATGTGTTAGTGAATAAAATTTAGCTGGATTATACTATGCTCATTAAGAATTAATTTTGGGAAGATACCTTGATAAGATAGGTGTTTTTTGCCAAAATAGCTAAGTATCAAAAAACATTATACAAGTGTTAAAGTTAAGATTTTAACTGCATAGATCTGAACAGAGTTGGGAGGGTGAGCGTGGCAAAGCATTTAACGCTAAAGAACGAGAATTAGGTCTGGTCCAGCTTCTAGATTATGGCTGGTTTGTAATACAGACAGCAGCTCCAAGGCCTAATACCTGCTGTCATCCTTCCTGTTTAGTGCTAGTGGCTGTCTTTTATAAATTCACTTGCAATAAACCCCAAACTAATAGATTTTAGAAATTATAGTAAAATAAAGTTTTTAACTGGGCAATGAACTCATTGTGAAATATCCAGAAGGTCACTATATAATTCAAAGAATTACAGAATGGGGTTTTTTTAATTCCTTCATTTATAAAGTATGCTGCTTTACTGTCCCTCAATATTTGAGTGACAAATCTGCTTTACCAAAAAAAGTTAATCAATTCACTAGGCAGTCCCAGAATTAGGTGAGAGATTTAATTCAGACTACCTTTTCTGAACCTTTGTCGGCTGCTGATCCAGACAAAAGTCTTATGACTTACAGAGGCTGTGTAATTTCATAATTTTTTAAATCAGTTCATCTTCTGGTCTTGCTGCCCTCAGATACTCTTAAAGAACAGAGTGTATTTATCAGTCACACTGAAGTAGCCACAATCTCTAGGATCTAATTACAGCCTGAAACAAACACGGTACGTGTTTCCATTCAACGGAAACTACAGTTTTGCTCTTTCAAAGCACAGGATCACAGAATGTTAAGGGTTCAGAGGGACCTCTAGAGATCATCTGGTCCAACCCCCCTGCCAGAGCAGGTCCACCTAGAGCAGATGGCACACAATGGCATTCAGGTGGGTTTGGAATGTCTCCAGAGGTAGAGACTCCACCACCTCTCTGGGCAGCCTGTGACAGTGCTCTGCCACCCTCAAAGGAAAGGAGTTCCTCCTCATGTTTAGATGGAACTTCCTATATTTGAGTTTATACCCATTGCCCCTTGTCCTGTCACTGGGCACCACTGAAAAAAGACTGGCCTGATCCTCCTGGCACCTTCTCTTTAAGTATTTGTAAACATCAATGAGATCCCCACCCCCCAGTCTTCTCCAGCTGAAAAAGACCCAACTCCCTCAGCCTTTCCTCATAAGAAAGATGCTCCAGCTTTCTAATCATCTTCGTGGCCCTTCGCTGCACCCTCTCCAGCAGTTCCCTGTTCTTCTTAAACTGAGGAGCTCAGAACTGGACTAAATACTCCAGATGTGGCCTCACCAGGGCAGAGTAGAGGGGGAGGATGACCTCCCTCCACCTTCTGGCCATGCTCCTCTTGATGCACCCCAGGATGCCGTTGGCCTTCTTGGCCACAAGGGCACATTGCTGGCTCATGGTCATCCTGATGTCCACCAGGCCTCCCAGGTCCAAAGCACTGCATTCATTCGTAGTATTTCAAAGCATCCACATAATACTTTATTTCTTTAAGAAAAATTAAATAGGTATCAGGTACCATAAAAGCTTGCACTTGTTCATATTTACATTACAGTATTCCTGACTGAGCATGTATTTGGTTTTAATTGCAAAAGCAATTACAGGTATAACTTCAAGAAAATGAAGAAATTAGTTTCCTTTCCTAGGGCAAAGCACAAGAAGTACTTTCCATCACTGTCGCTGGTGCTCTGTCACTCACCTGTATTGCCTCACTACTCCGCTCCAGGATTCTTCTAAAGAGATGTTGTGATGAATGATACCAGCTTACACGTCAAGGCAGTTTGTGATGTGGTGTCTGTCCACAGGGAAGCCACAGCATTCTCTTCCAGCTTTCAAACCCGAGTGCTCGATGAGGACCAAGATCTTCAAGGAGTAAAAGGCTAGTACACTTGCTCTTTCTGACCAGGCAGTGCTGTGGCTGCTTAATATCTACTCAAAGCCACAATCACCTTCTGATCTGAGGAGCAGGTGACTTGGCGATTCTGTCCCAGTCTGATTGTTATGCACAGACAGTCATGAAAAGGTAGAATGTAAAAGATTAAGTAGCATTCTCGTCACCCAGACAGTTTACATTGCCCTTTTGAGAATTGGTCCAATGCATCATCATCTATCATAAATGGCTTATAATATGACAGTGCTGGAACTTTGTTATCTATGCTCCAGTGCTAAATAAGAAAGATAAATCTGCAGAAAAGCTCAGAGTAATTCTAGTCAGTGGTAAAGGGCTGGTTTACTTTCCTCATAGGCACACAAGCCTCAAAGTCCAACAATTCAAATTAATACTCTGCCTCAGAGTCCAAAGCACCCTGTCTTAGTTACCAAGAACAAACCAACAAAGAGATACTGTGCCAGTTTCTGTTTCAAATATATAGCCATTGCCTGCTGCTATAACAAAGTTAACAGACCAAAACCCACATTTTTGGTCAGTCACTTCAGTGTATGCTTAAAAATCAATAAAGTATAATCTTACATTTGCATATTTTTATTAAAGCAACTTTTTTATTTTACAACATCCAATAAATTATAACATAATGATTAAACTGAACCATAAAGTTAGGATGTTTCTAATAATATTGGATTGAAATAGCAAAGCACTTCACTAATATATATGTTCCAAGACACGAGATACTGGCTTACATATTCTTTAAAAAACAATATCAATAGAGAGCAACTACCGTACTCTGTTTAACATCTGTCAAAAATCTTGAAGAAGATATTGAATAAATTGATCTGATTTTTGATAAGAGTCTACATTCTAAGATCATGTTACAGATTGGATCACACTAGAGAATAACCAGCTTCTTCTGAAACTCAATGATCACTAATAGTTAGTTCTTTTTCTTTTTTTTCCCCATTTTGTTGTTGTTGTTCTTGTCTTTAGTTATTTTCTACCAGGACACTTTTTTCTTCCTCCTAGGAGTACAAGCATTTTGTACTCATGGCTCAGATTAAAATAAACCTTCACAGGAAAGTTATCTCCTGGCCTCTCAATCTCAAGATAACCCTGGTAACCAAGTGTTTTTTATCAGTGCAGAAAAACTACCTGGTGCTGAAAAGTTATCAAAAATACTAAAAGGAGAGGCATGGTTGAGGTTGTAGTGGCATTCTCACAGCGTGCTCCTGAGGCATCAGCTCAGGAACTTTTCTCAGCTTTTTGGGGTCTGAAAAGCAGTGTGTTTATATATACACCCAGTAATATAAAACCAAATATGAAATCAAATAATCAGATAAACAGGCTGTGATGGTCACTGCCAAATTAAAAAAAGGTTTTTATATGCTTTACAAGGAGGCCAAGTTCTCGGGGGTAGGAATTAGAAATGCAGAAATACATGCAATCAGGTTAAGAGTATAACAGCAATAAATCTCTCCGTATGATTTTAATGTGCTGGACAATTACCAAATATGAAAATAATCACTGAAACAGAGCATTTGTGGGGAAAAATGTTTATAAAGTACTATTAAGAGTCCTCAAAGTCTACTGAAAAAAACCTACTAAAGAGTATTCAGATTTTACATTTTACAAGAACAATTTAAAGCAGCAGCAAGCCATCAAAACAAAGATGCAGAAAAGCTTTAAAAACATGCTAAAAATTCAAAGCATGTAATTCTGGTTTTTTTAAGAAAATTATTAGGATTTTTTTACCTTTTGTTTTTGTTAAGCAGATTTTTTTTAATTTTCCCTTTAAAATCTACTATTCTTTTTTTCAGTTTGAATTACAAACTACCTATGTCTTCACAGGGGCTGAGGAAAGGAAAGAGGCACAGATGACCATCTGTATTAAAAAGTAATCCACCATTAATTTATATATTACTAAATAAATAAATATAACCTTAATCAGCAAAAAAAAAAGATAACTTGACTATAAATCTGATGAAATTGTTCTAGTACCACCATTATTGCGCTACTACAATTAGAGGCACCTTTCTCAAGGCAAAATGCCCACTTACTCAGCAGTAATTTGTCCAAATACAAGCTGATAACGAATACAGAACTGAACACTTTGAATTTACACCATGATCACTTTTGTAACATATACTTACATTTCTGCTGCATTATACAAAGTTAAGTATTTGACTGGTAGTAACGTGCTGCTCGTTCAAAAAAAGGCCACTGTTGCTGACACAAACAGTATTGCAGTGCCTAAAAGTTAGCTGCTGGAGTTAACTAAATTCTAAGTCAGGCTCTTGATTTCACTGTTACTGAATAGCAAAATAGAAGCCTCTGAGGGGAAGCCTTGCGTGAGCAGCAGGCTGCACCTTCCTTTCGGGAATAATCACCGCCGTTTCTGAGATTCACTCTGCCCCAGCTTAAGCACCTAACTCAAGGGTAAGTTAGACACCTGTCATGAAATGAATTAATCATCTATATGTCTAACCGTATCTTAATTGCAGCACAACCAGCTGTTATTGTTGAAGACACGGGGTGAATGAAGAGGTCACCGCTACCTTTTGCACTGAAACCAAATGGCTAAATTATTTAGTAAGATGGAGACTCGTTCACCCTGCTCTTCAAAAGGAACTCCAGTCTACCTTTCCTTCACCTTGAACAACCCCAATCATGAGGCTGTAGGCTACTCTGAGGAAAAAAAGAAGCTTTCCTGCCTCCGAACAGGAGAGAAACGCGACTGCAGACTAGGTGTTAGCTCGCTGTTTTGGGGAACAGGGAAACCAGACTCTGGTTCTTTTCCCTGCAGTCGGGAATAGCTTCTCTCCCTAACACCTCGGACTCTTTGAAGGCTGCAGGTCATGAAAAGATAACTATCAACTGTTTCATTCTCTATAAATCCACGGCAAGGAAAGAGACCTTTAATATAGAGATGAGAGCGCTTCAAAATTCTGTGCTTGGACAGAATTTTTCATTCTCTATAAATCCATGGCAAGGAAAAAGACCTTTCATAGAGAGACAAGCGAGCTTCAAATTTCTGTGCTTGTACATAGAACATGGTCATGCCGTTGGCTGATGTATATAACAAAATTACCACAGAGAACAACTTGGTAAAAATGAGGAGACAGTAACCTGACTAAGCTTTCTGAAAGGTGACAGTTAGGTTGTTTAGTGTGAAAACTATAACTTTTAGTTGAAGTATGTACTCTGGCACTTCAAACTTTCAAGCTAATTTTCTTTAGTTACCAAGATCAGAGGTTTCCATGGAATTTTTAATCAGTTGCTACAGAAACGCTTACACGCACAGCTCTGCACCCCCAATTGGGAAGACAGTCTCAAAGCAGTAGCCTTGTTGCCATCTCTTGGTTCATAGAATCACAGAATCACTTGGGTTGGAAGAGACCTTCAAGATCATCGAGTCCAACCATAAACCTATGCCAAAACCACCCCTAACCCATGTCCCTCAGCACCACGTCTACCCGTCTTTTAAATACCTCCAGGGACGGCGATTCCACCACCTCCCTGGGCAGCCTGTTCCAATGCTTGACAACCCTTTTGGTAAAGAAGTTTTTCCTAATATCCAACCTAAACCTCCCCTGGCACNGAGCCGCAGCGACCGGTCGCGGCGCTCCCGGGGCTCGTTTGAAGCCGCCGCGGGTGGCGCTGGCTCCGCCCCGGCCACGGCACCGCCCCCCCACGCGCGGCCGGCGCGAGCTCGCCGCTTTTCCCGCCTCCCGGAGTCCCCAAAAAGAGGCCTTTAGCGGTGCTGTAAGTCCAGGAGCTCCTGTACTGACTATATTTTGCCTTATAATGGCAAGATATCATAAAAGTGCCCTTGGCCTTTTTCACACTCTTGCATGAGCCCCAAAGCTCTTGGGGGCTTTATTACAATTTCAAGAAAGTACGCTCATTTAGCTTATAGAGAAAAATGGCCTTAAACAATTAGCAACAGGTGTGCGTTCTCCATTTTCTAACCCCAATGTCTTTCACTTCCAGTTATTAGAATTTATTTCTCCAAAGGACAAATCAATAGTGAAGCTATGATTGTACGCGTACAAGAAAGGAAACACTCTTTGCGAGAGAGAGCGAAATTCAGGGAAAGAGATGAACTAAATTCTGATGAAAGAGACTCAAAGTCTCTGCTCAGCAATATAGCATGTCTAGCACGGTATGAGAGAAGTTATTAATATTAATGGAAAGAAGTGGCTTTAAAACAACTTCACAGATCAGGACTGCAATAATCTTCCTTAAAATCAAACTGAACCAAAAATCCCAAGATTAAAAACACCAGTTTTCAATGAAAACTTGGAGATCAGGAAGAGAGCACACGCTGTGTCCGCATCGGTTCTAAGTGTAATTTAATACAGAAAGCTAAGATTAAGCCATTTGCTACTTAGCTAGCTCACCACTGAACTGTGGTGTATTAATTAGCTAACAGTGGCAAAAGCTTTAGCTTCAAATTTTACTGATATAATACCATTTCAAGCCATTCCTCGCTGAAAACGTGGCTTGTACCAACCAAAACAAAATAACAGATGATAATAATGGAGCTTGAGAGTTTCCTTAGTACACATTTTCTAGACTAACCCAATTTTACATTGTCAAGTTAGAATTCCTACATTTAAGTAGAGTAAAACCAAGAAGTACACAAACCCAAATTAAATGACATATTTCACCTTATCCAGAACAATTTAATTCTGTCACACAGTAATAATAGGGAAAAAAATTAGTAATAAAAGATATTTTTGTCTTTAGTAAGAGTCAACGGATAGGCACCACAGGAGTTGACTATTTGAGAAGTACGTTATGAGAACACCTGCACATCTTTCTACTAAGGATAGCTCTTTTCATACAATTGGTATTTGTTACCTCTATATTATCTATATGCATGTGTGTGTATTTATAGTGCTTTCTATAGATGATAAGTTATGATTTTTAATAGAAAACTGGACTCAAAGTCACATTAATTTTATAGAGGCAAAGATGGGATATCCTTTAATGGTAAGCTTAAGGATTGACGTATTTAATTTATGAATAAATACAGCACACAAAAACCTTAAAAGGCAAACCAAAATTCTTTCAGTTTTGGATGTTCAGATTAATTCTAGCTCTCTACGTGGCAATTTATTAGCAGGATTTTCTCACTGAATGTCCTTGTTGCAGAAGGGTGTGGAACCGATGTAGTGTGACTTTTATGACACTAAGAAATGAAGGGCAAGGCATTACCTTTTCTAAGGCATGTACAATTTAGTGTTTCATATACTTGTGTAGTATATGTAGAGCAGCCTGATTCAAACTAAAGGTATTGAGGATCATTCAAGAGTTTGAATTAAAAGGTTCTTGAAAAGCCATGGCAATTTTAAAGATACAATATGTAGTTATTCTTTTTCTTTACAGCACAATCCAGTATTTTTGTTCTTAGACCCAAAAGCATGCCTATGAAAATATATGCGTGATTATGTGCATAGTGAAACAATATCTTAAGATATCTTTTGCTCCAGATTGGTTTTTTTTCTGCATTTTCTTGCTTTGTCCATTTATACTTAAGCAGCGAGCACAAGAAAGATGATGTTATATTTTGCCTATGGTCACATTCTGTGGCTTCTTCAGAAATAGTTTTTGTGTCAAACTTGTGACCAAGTATAATTGTGCTATAAAAGAAAATGCTGAGGTATATATGTGGACAGAGCAGAGCATAAAGTTAATCAGAGAAAAAACTTTTTCTTCAGACTAAAAGGTCAATAATGACATGGATACCTCTTACCATCAACAGAAAACGTTCAAAAGTAACAAGAGATAGCAGAGCAAATTTAGTAAAATTTCAAAATGTTATTTTACTGTTGTGAAGAGTCTGGAAAAACAACACTGTGACAGCCTACAATTTTTATTATTTTAGCTTCATTTATGAAAGAAAATAATCTGTATTTCCTTCTTAGCCTAAAACTATTTGTGGATTTGATTTGCATTTATTAACTTGAAGTAAGTTTCTGAAAGGTTAGCTAGAATCATAAAGCCAATGTTTTTACTGACCTTTACCCAATAATTAACCCTTTAGGATGAGAAAACCTAACTGACATCCTTGCTCTGAACCAGAAAGAAAGGGGACTTGACCTTAGGTCTTCCAGTTCTCCCACAAACATTTTGGCAAGGACTATAGTGGATATTCCAGAAATTATCTCCATCCTATCAATGCTGGTCCATTTAAAAGGAAAAAAAGACCCAAACAAATTTATAAAAAATGAAGAGGGACATAGCATGCTGGTAGCTGATCATTCAGGATTAGATATCTGGCCACCAGTCCTTAAAATCTGGTAAATAAGAGGGTTTGGTGGGGTGTGTTGTTGGTTTTTTGGTTTTTTTTTCATTTTCGTTTGTTTGTTTTGTGTGTGTGTTTGTTTGTTGGGTTGGGGGTTTTGTTGTTTTTTGGTTGGTTGTTTTTTTTAAATCACATGCCCATGCAGGTAGCCAATATTCTTAACTGGTTAAAACACACTGACAGCAGTTGAGAGAAGCAAGCTCATCCCAAAGAGAAGAAGGAAGTAAAACTAGGTCTCATCCAACCTCTTACTAGATTTTTCTGTGATCAGTGGAATACTTGCTAAGAATTTCATTATCAATCACATTTTTACAGCGGTGTCTAAGTTTAGCATTTCATTTTATGGTTTTGCTTGGAAATACACAAATTGGAAGTGAAATATTTTTGCCACAGTCCCCTTGGGTAGCTGCCAACATACATAAGTGCAATGTCTGCACATGCAGAAAAAAAAGCATTCTACATCCTATAGACAGTCAAAATTCACTATGCATGCAACGACAATGCCCATGGCTTCCTCAGTTCTTAAAACATTTATGTACAAGGCTGCTGGGATCTCTTTTCTGGCTGGCCTGCCAGGCTGTGAAGGAGTAGTGTCTGTCAGACTCTAGGACTCCTGGTTACCTGAGCTACCAAGGACACATTTTGGAAAACTAGCTGGAAATAGATTAAAAATACTTGCTTGGGAATTATTAACATTTTTTAAAATGAGAGCATTTCTGTGATCTCATCACAGATGTGAACTCCTATTTATATGGACAGCCATACATAAATGCTTTAAAATGAAAGGAATCCCTGAAAAAAAAAAAAAAACTATTCTTTTTGTGTTTGGTGTTTCTCTAGCTTTCCTATGAACTTGCTGCTGATCAAGAGATCAAATCTGTCTAGGTTTGTTTAGAGGAAAATTAAAAACAAAAGTAGACAGAGGAAGAAAGAAAAAAGGAGAATCAAGTAGTAAGGAGTTCCTCTAGGATGTGTTTGTCAGACTGTAATCCCCATTCTATCTACACAAGAGAGAAAACTGTGTGATTATTCACAAACACAGCAACATCTCATTTACAAAAACTGGCTTTTTCATTAAAAAAAAAAAGTCAAACCAGCTTACCAAAATATGCTCTTCTTTTTAAAATACTTTTGTCAAAGTAGAAATCTACATGAGAAATTAACACAGCAGGAGGGGTTAGATACCAAATGAAATTGTTGAAAATAGTCAGATCGTGCTTTTTAATTAGAAATTAAGTAACGCTGTCATTGATTTTGATTTCATGTTGAAATACTGTATTTTCAAAATTATAGAACAAAGATAATTCCAGAGCTTTACTATTGTATCAACGCTACCAGATTTTCTGATCATATATGTGAGCATGAAAGGAAAATTCTTTACAGCATGTACAATCTCCTGTATGAGCTGACAGCCAGAAAGTTGTTACAGAGGGCTAATAAGACAATATTCTTACAGCAGGTACGCTGATTAGATTTACAACCCTCTCCACCACTGTTTTTTCAGAATCACATAAGGTGTTAATTCCTATGACACTACTTGACAATACAGTATTTGTCATGCACTTGAATGAATCCTTACACTGCAAACAGAGCCCAGAAATTCCAAACCTGATCCAATTACTCAAAATGCAATTATCTGATGCGCATACTTCATAAATGGCCTACCTACTTAACATGCAATGACACTAATTATTATGCATGGGATACAAAATAGCATATGCACAGGATTATGCATTTTTCAGTCATGCTAGATGGCTCTCAAAGGCATGTTACCTTCTATCTACCAAACTTAGGAAGAAATCTGTGCTTAGAGACATTAGCTAAGCTAAAGTACCCGGCCTCTTTTGTTAGCTGCAGGCTGTGTGACAACCTAAACCCAGAAGCAGTTTAGTCAAGTTTTTCTGTTAGATACACCACAGACATACAGAACAACACTAAAACTTTAGTCTGTTTTAAGCGAATGGAAGCACATAGTTTGCCACTCAAGATTAAAGCAGAGGTTGAGTTAGGACAGTAACAATTCATCTTGTTTTCCTTCTACTTTAGGAAACAAGAGTCTATATTAAAGCTTTTTTTTTGTTTGTTTGTTTAGCACATTGATCCATTTCATACCATTCCACTATTTGTGTTCCTAAACACAGGTGAACTGATATAAAGCAGCACCCTTTTGCACTTTTTTTTTTTTTTTACAGTAATGTACAATAGAGGGGAACTCCTTCTCTTGCTATCATTGCAAGAATACTAACTGGTGTGGGAATAGGCAGGGTTACACAGCCTATAGTCCTTCAGTGCTTCTAAGGAAGAAGTTCTTGTGGAGAAAGAGCAGAAATTAGTTACAAAAAAAACTTTCAGGCACTTCTGAGAAATGACAATAATTGTACGTGATTTCTCCGTCAGGTATCTAGTCTGTCAGATACTGTTTTATTCTAAACAAACATACATGCTTGTTCTCAGCTGCTCCATGGATAAATGTAGTTTGGTTGTTTATGTAAATTGCAAGCAATGGTCTATATGTAAATACATAAACTAGATTAAACAAGCATATGAAGTATTATCCTCTTAACATAACATGTATGAATTTCAGCATTTTAGGGGACATAATACAACTATTTGATCTGGCGAAGCTCCTTCAACAGATAGCAAAAGTACGCAGAGATCATAGTATCATAAAACTCACTGGAAAATTTCAGAAGCATTGGCATGGCTAAGTTTCATACACTATCACAATTCTTTCACATACACTGCAAGAAGTTTTTCTTAACTTCCTGAACATTGTCTTCTGCCTTGTCCATTTGGACTATCAGTACTTGAAGTCAAAATAATCTCTGTATTTGAGTTGTATGGTGCCTAACACTGTTGGGCTTCTGGACCCGTAAAGAATATATTTCCTTATAAGAGACACAAAGAATTGAATATGTGAAATTTTGGGGTCCCTCCCATAGGTAATTGGAGAAGAAAAGAAGATAAGTCTGAGCAAAAATACTGAAAAGGACCTTTTCAGTGTTTCTGTCTATATTTGGTCTAATGTTTCATGTAATCTTTTTCTCTCCTCTAGCAGCCTCCCAAATAATTGGTAAGATGGTATACATAGGTGAACTTACCATCTGACACTCATACATTCATCACTAATCCTTATAGTAGGTTATATACATTAGAAACAGGTTAGAGAAAACAGCCATTATGCTCTTGGAACAATAGTAAAAACAGATTAATTCACTTAGTTTTCATTTAAATCAATTCTCTTAATCTCTTTCACATTTTCCTCCCTTTCCTGATATTTTCTATACTCTCTCAAACAATACCTAATAAACAATCACATACATAACTGCATATTGATTTAAATTGGTCCTGTGTAATGCTACAGCACAAGGATATTGTTACAGGGCCTTTTTTGACTGCATATATAGTGTCCCTTGTTGGGGATTCAGCTCACCAATACTATCCTTACCCATGATTTGAAAAAAAAAATAATGCTGGCAGCTAGCAAGTAACAAGTTATAAAGACAGAAAGTAATTCTTCCTAAAGAAAAAAAAGTACTTAGCATGGTTAGGAATGTATTTGGCCACATCATATACAACTAGAGGTCTCTTTTCATCCCTAGCGTGTTTAACAGAAGTGTTTCATACAATAAAAATATAGTAAACCATCCAGACTTACACTACTGGGTATCTCCTGAAAAATCATTAAAAAAAGCCCAGCTTCTACATCTGTCCATAATGGGAGGCTGTGTTAGTGGGCAGACACTGATATTTGATTTTTTGTGCACCACCACCCCCTTTTCGTTCTGTAACACTGTTATGTCCCTAATGTTCTGCACTTGTGAGAAATGTAGCACCATGCCTGGCTTCATCAAAAGCAGGGAGCAACAGCAGGCTTGGGACAAGTGTGGACCTCTGTGTATGAGGTAGAATTGAAAAGAATTTGGGTTTTAGCGTGTGTATAATATTTTAGAAAAATAAATCTTGGCAACCAGGATCAAATAGGGAAACTATAAAATTAGGGAGATACCAGCTTTTAAAAAAAATGTAAGAAGTATTTTGAAAAGGAAAGAACTTTGCTTTGAGGTACCATACATAAATGAATAGAATCAAAGTAATTAGAAGAAAGGAGCCATTCATGCTTACGAAAAGATGTGAGAAATTCACACTGTTCATCATATACACATGATTTTGTTTCAACCTTCTTCCCCTGCTCCTCAAAAAGTTCAGATATACTTCAGTTTCAAAGGGAAGTAACTGCAGGAGTTTATTTATTAAAAAAAGTATTGGCACCTACAATGAAATTAATTCCTCTCATCACTTTCCTTAGACATCTTTTGAAGCACACATTTAAGCATATGCATTCGTTTTCTGAAAACTAATTCCTATTCCTGAAAAGATAATTGCCTGTCAATGCTATAGCCTCAAAGGAAGAAACATTCCCATTTTCCATTACACAGAAAAAGACCGAATCTTTGTCGCTCTAGTTAGCTTCAGAAAGAAATGGGCAGTGATTTGTGCAGGAGCCTTGGCTTCAGGTCAGAGAGGAGGACTGTTGGTGGAGGGAGGTGAATAAATGAGTAGATTTGGAGAAGGATAAAGCAGAAGATTTGAGGTACTTCAGTGTTATCTAATCTTCAGTGCTGGTTGCACACCGATATATTTACTGTTAATGTGGTTTAGGCTGTGGGTGAAGCTCATGGTTTCTTGATTATTTATGTGTAGAAGAAGATTAATGATAATCCAGTGTTTTTAAAGTAATGTACTCAGCAGAAGATGTAGTATCAGGAAGAGTGCATAAATTTCTTCTCTGAAGTGCCTGCCATCAGAAGGATCTGCCCCAAACTAAACTAATTCCTTCGCCTTCCAGGATTAGTTGAGGCCCACCGCCTTCTTTTGTACTACCGTGTTTTTTAACCTTCTCAGAGCACGACATAACTATATATATGAAAATGATGACAAGAGCTTATTGACAGATCTGAAAAGGATTCAGGTTTATAGAAAATGAAATACCTGACAGTTGATTAAACAGAATAAACTGCCAGTCAAGTTCAGAACAGAATCATCCTGCTGGCTCAATGCAAGGATTATGCCAAATAGAGAAAATATTGGAAAATAGTTTATTATTAGAAAATATCTCCACACACCACAGTCATCCTCCTAGGAACAAAAGTGGTGAGAACATTCAAAATTTATCCAACTGACTTACATTTATTTTTATTAAACTTTTGGAAACTTGCATATAGCAAATATGAATGGGAAGATACTCCCTGGTAAAGATTTCATCTTGGTTTTTTTTCTGCTTGATAGTATTTAGAGGCATAGAATGAATTTTTGAAGTATATAACAGTTACATTGCTGTAGTTAGGAGCACAGCAAATCCAAATAATAATGACACGAAGTGGAAAGGCAAAGGTGCTGGAAAAATAATACGAAATACATTTTACTACCTAAAACTTCCTTCTAGAAAGCCTTACTGTTAGAGCAATCCATATATATATATACATGTAGCATTAAGTTTTCAAGAAATAATCTGCAGGAAAGACGCATAACTGCTAGATAACTTGAACAATTGGGTTTAAAACTGAATACTCTGAGAAAAAAAAAAAGAATATAAAGCCAATTATTGCGGTATATAATAATAGTAGCTATACTTCTGTCCAAAGGTGAGAATCATCTTTTAGTAAGTCATATTTTCCCAAAAAGGTTATTTTCCTGGCTAGTAATTCTATATAAAATCATTAGCAATTTCACTTGAACTGTATTACTTTATGTTCAGTAAGTACAGTCTCCATCAAACAGATAATAGTTCTGCTTAACATTTACATAATAGAAAAGGCAAGAATCAAATTCCACCTTGGATGATAGCCCTGGTATCTCTTTCATTTCTCTTTGCAGCGAGCGCTACATAATTTGTTCCAGTCAAAAAAGGGAAATGTGTTGCATGGAAACAGAAGAAATATCACAGCTCCTAAACAAGAAGCCTTTACTTGATTTCATTTCAAAAAAGCTTGGGGGCTGTACCGACGCACAACACAGAAGGCAATAACAGCGTTTGGTTGCATTTTGGCATTAGTGCAGCCAGCTCAGCCTCCTCCCGTCTCACAGCTGCGGGGGACACAGAGAGCCCAGGCACGGGGTAGCCTGGGCACAACTCTGCTTTCACCGCGATGAGCAAATAGTCCACCCGTGAGCAGGGCTCTGCAGAAACCATCTCAGCCACCCTGGTGGAAAAGAACAAAGCAGCACTTTCCTTTTTTTTTTTTTAATCCCCCCGGATTATTGTTTTCCCTAATGTATCGCTCTTTTCAACAGCCCAACAGATTATCACGGCAGAGCAGAGAGGATACGACATAGAAAAGGCACTTTGGGAAACAGAAAGTGAGGCAGAGCAAGGAGCAAACGGTATTTCCTTTTCACACCAGGCAGAAGTCAGGTCACTGGAAGCAGGAAGCTGCAGACACTGCTGTGACCGCCGCTTGCCTCAAGTATCCTTTTTTTACTTTCAATTACTGACGTAGCATTGCAATTTTTGTTTAAAAATAAGTAAAAGAGAAGATAGAAGCATCCAGAATGCTGAAGACTAATGCGATACCAAAGAGCACGACACAAGCTTCCCAGGAGACGTCTGAAGCCAGTGGGGAATTTGCATCCTCACGAGGCAGGCACCTTGTTTTTCCTACAAACATGCGTGTTGATAGCTGTTGCTAAGAAGTCAGACAAATTTAGGAAGAGATATATTGTCCATTCTAAAAAATTGCAAATACCAGTTTTTCTTCTTTATTTACTCTCAACTGATTAACCAAATGGTGGTTGCATTTGCTAGGCAGTTGTGCAGCAGTTATCAGTATGCTTTGAGATAGTTAGCAAGGAACAGAATAACCTGGTCAAATAGAAACTCATATTTGTCACCTTTTTTTTTTTTTTGCTAACTACCCCCAGAAATCCAATGGATGTTCTGGAGCTGTGGCCTTTTCAAGTAAGTGAATACCATTAAGTCAAATTACAAATGCACACAGAATTAGATTTCCAGAGAAATACCATGAATATAAAGTTTTTACCCATTTAAGAAGAAAAAGGAGCCTTAAATTTGTATTGAAGCTCTGCAAAATACTAACTACACATAAAAATTAGAGAAAAGCCTATTAGTAGGACAGCACAGAAAATTCTATTTCTATTTTTCCTTTTTCCCTTCAACCCCTCCTGCGCTAAAGGCAAGTCTTTCCACCATGATATGAAAAACATATTTCCATGAAATTGGTAAATTCCCTCCTGGGGCAAATTCACAAATATTGCTATTACCAGACTCAGACCAGCGTACATGAGGGTGTTAATATCATTTTTATCTTGCAAAAGACTAAGGGATTTGTGCTTGATGGAAAGCTATGAGTACCGTAGAAATATCAACACATGTTCTGTTATGATATGGTTATTTGCGATAACATTCCTATCAGATTGATTTATGCCAGGAACTTGAAGATATTTTTGTACCGTCTTAAGGCAGGACCACAGAGGATTTTCGAAATGTCTCTAGGTAACAATCTGAGAATCAGGCTGTAGAAGAAATGCACCGTAACAGCTTGCCATCCGGTTGTAACTAACTCAGAACTTCTGTGTAAACTTTTTGGTTCAATAAATATATGGAATAAAAAAAAAAATAAGTTGATATTTAGCAGAGAAAGCAAGAGCCTTATCTTCATTTTTCAGTCATTGCTCTTTAAACTGACAGCACAACTAATATATTTAACTCAGATGCTAGCAGAGCACTAGAAATAGTATAATACAATACTGGAACAACAGTATATTGACAATTCCTTTTGTATATTGTTATAGCTCGCAGGAATCAAGAACAGACTGTGCTATGTGGACAGGCACTAAGATGAGAGTCCCTGTCTGGACAGCTTGGAATTGAAGTCTGACAAGGGACTGTACAAGAGTCTTCAAATATAGAGAAAGCTACAAGGACAAACCAAATTCAACTCTTGGCAACAGTCACATTAGACAGCAAAAGAAAGGGATCATACTCAAGTTTAGGTTCAGTTTAGGCGTTAGGAAAATACTTCTAAAAGAGAAAACAATGAAGTAAGGGAATAGATTGCACAGGCTGATTGTGGAATCTCTACCACTGAAGGGTTCATGTTGGGATCACTTTTTTTTTTTTAAAAAAAAGGTAGGTATCTCTCAGAAAACCTGCCTTACTTGGGCAGGTATTCAAATAGGAAATACTAAATTCCTTATGGTCTTATTTCAGTGCTGAACATACATCTCTAAATCCACATTCGTGGTTACTGTGTCAGAATATTTGAAATACATAATAACAGCAAGAGAGCAAGTTTATAGTAACAGCCTAGCAACATTGCATTAAATTCTTTTGAACTAAAAATTCTAATTGTAAAAAGTACTACAAAAATAATTTTCAGTGTTTAATGGTATTGACTGTTTTTCTGGATACATACAGTATCATGCAAATCTATTACATGGTCTTATCTCTTTGAAAGAATCCCCAAGACAACGCAAAATCTTCTTACAAAGAACAGAATTCCTGCCTTCAATTGAATACAGACATAGAAGATAAATGTAAAGTAACTTTGCTTTTGCCCGTCTCCAGCAATAGTACTATATTCGTGTGTGACCAGAGGTGCTCTCACTTTAAAAGCGACCATCAGCTTTTCACAGTCATTGAAATATCCAGGAGAAAAGTCCATCATCAGAATTGCAGGCAAGGGAGGATTCAAAGCTGAGACCTGAGGGTCTTTGTTTTACCTGTGAAGACCATTAAGCAACTTTACTCTCTTCACTCTGTTCCAGGGAAAATTAGAAAACTGTACTGTTAACGTACAGAAAGAATGTTCTTCCTCTTCTTAAGCTTGCCAAATCAGTGCAAAGTAGTCTGAAAAGAAAAAACCTTATTTTTGCCTTGAATGTCTACAGCTGTGAAATGTCTATAGATGCAACTCAACACATGTTATGCACAGAAACACTAATAAGTAGAGCACTTTCAGAGCAGAAAGCACAAAATCTTAGTTGTGGAATATATTTTTCTCCCGGATTTTTTTATAATTTTTCCAAAGCATTCAAAACAAAGTAATTTGTGTAGTGAACCCTCTGGTGCTATCAGAATTACGATAGATTAATATAACTCATTAAAACGTGGTGCTAGTCTGCGTAAGACTTTTGGCTAGCTGTCTATCAGAATCTGATAAGCACTGTTTTGTCGTGTTTCTTTAAACAAGCTATGTATTTTTCACTAAACCATTATGGCCCTATTTCCAGCAGTATGAAACACCTGCAGTTTGCCCTGACTTTTTTTATGATTACTGGATATCTAGTACTTCTGGAAACCATCCTGCTCTGAATCTAAATAAAGGAAAACAAGTAAATCACTGTCTCTGTAGATTCATTAAGTACATTTCTCTTTACTTAAACTAACTCAATCAGGGCAAAAGGAAAATCTCTGATGTCAGTAACCATGGCGTGTTTTCATCTTTGTGACATATGGCTTCAGTTCACCATAAAATGAGATAATTTTAGAAACTTCTATTTTCTTAGCAACGTCCTTCAAATCCCATTGAGCAAAAAGGGTCCTCTGCTTGAATATTTTTAATGGATATAAGATGTCTCAGACAGCTCTCTTTCATAGGGAGTTTCAGGCTGCAGCTTTCCAAACAGAAATCAAGACCATGCAGTGTGCCAGAAGAAAATAAAAAAGCTAGAATCAGCATGCATTTTCTTTTTGTAATCCAATTAATATTTCAAAAAAATCCTGTTACTCTGTTGGGTAGCAGCTGCAGTAAGTGAAATTATTTTACTAGCTATTGCTACTGCTTCTTATTCAGATCATTACTGACAAGCTGCAGAGTAAACTCATACTCAGCTGAAACTTGTTCAGCAAGTTTGCCATGGAAATGACAATGGAAGCAGGCAAGGCATTTGCTCCAGTGCTGTCTAAAACTTTCTTCAAATTCTGCATTTTATTGGAATGTCTGCAAGATGAAACCAAGCATCAATATAACAATAAAAAGGAAGCTTGAACACACAAAACAACCAAGTGATTGCACTGGAAAGAAAAAAAAGAAAGAAGAATATTTATAATTCCCATGTAAGAATTTTGCACATGGACTTCTTGTTTACTTTGATGAAATCAATTCTTTAGGATTCTAGGGGATCTGAACAGATCTTTCTGTTTTGAAAGAGTAAAATTTCTTTTAACTAGTAGAAACTAGTTTAGAGTGAAAGTTTCATTCCTAGCCTTTTCAGAATCAAGTTTGAAATAAAAGTGCAAACTATTTTAACATTGAAAACTGATTAAACTTGCTCTGGATTTATTTCAATTCTTTCTTCTTGCCTGGAGACCAATAAAGCCAGGGGGGAGAGAAACTCTCTATAAACTAGGACCATTGCAGAAGCTTTTATCATGGTGGTTTAACTCAATTTGCACACACAGTTCTAAACTTTATGATCTTAAGTTTCCCTATTTTTAAAAGTAATGGATTTTTTAGCTGATAATTCCATGAATACTTGGCATTCAGTTGTGAACTGAACATAAAAATCAGAGGAGAGCCACACGTCAATAAATACAGTGTATATTGTCTCTAAAACCCCACAAAACACTCATTTTTTCCCACTTAGAGCGAACACAAGTGAACCTGGTCACTTGCTACATATCTGTATTTTAATTCATAGGGCAAATTGACCTGCTATGAGCTTCTCAAAATTGGATAAATGAAGAAAATTGATTTGAAATCTTGTGTCCACAAATCAAAAGTAGTTAAGTGGCAAGTATTTTAGAGTCACCCTTTCCATACAGGTTTATTTTACTATTGTGACAATGGTTTAAAGTCAAAGGCTTGTTCAGATTACATGACAGACTGGTGGGGTTTGTTTTTTTTTTAAATTTGTTTATTCAAGTCCCTTTTCTGTTTGTAAATATTTTGCAATGTGAAAGCTGTTTGTTATAATCATTAATCATTACTGAGATAGGAACTAGGGGAAAAACCTGTAATGTGCATCCAGTTCTTACCAAGATACAAAAGTGTTCAGATTCAAGTGTTTTGGAATTTGTGTTGACCTCAGACTACGAAGCAGATAAATCCAGCTTCACTACCAGTATCAACACCAACCATGGGTATTGTCAGAGCATATGCAAGTCCTAGTGGGATATTTTGGCTACCCAGGCATTTAAAGTTAAAAAAAACCTAGAATACAGCGATGCCAATCTATGAAATTAAGATTCACAAGTTTATACAGTGTTTTGATTCACTATAAACTGTGTTAGCAGCAAGAACAAGTTTCCAGTGGGAAAGAAAAGAAAACAAGAAAAGATCTATGCTATGAACACACACACACACAAAATCTAGAAAAATGCCTTACATTGTGAGAAAAGATGGGCTGGAGGTCCTAAACAAACTGTATATACAAAGGGTCTTGATTTTTCCTAACTAGAACACATTAGAGAGGAAAGAAAACCCTTCCTGTTTAAAATGGTTGGACTAGGCTTAATTTCTACTAACCTATTAGCAATATTTTGAGCAGAGGCTGAGAGAAAGAATGTAAAAGAAACAGAGTTCACCTTTGATAATGTTGCTGAGAATTCAAAAGCCAACATCCCCCTACCTAACTTATTGCATGGAGGTATCTAAATCCCCACAGAAGGGGGTGCAAATAGCATGAGGATGAAATACACATTTTCCTGGCCACAATACATGAGAGCATTGTAGATGCCCAAAACTGAAATTAATAAACTCAAGAGAGAAAACTGATGATAGAGACTAAAATTTTACATGTTACATCAGCCAAGAACATATCTTGACAGCTAAAAACATTGTTCCTCGCTAACGAGATAGTTATCTTCAGGAAAGTGGAACGTTTTTAATACTTCTCCATTTTTCCACTGCTTTTTTTTTCCGTAGCTATTTATGAAGGAATATAAAGAACCATAAGTATACATATCTTTAAAGACGGACAGATTCATACACTAAAAAAACCAAACTGTATTTTCCTAAAGCCTAGGATTACATCTCTCTCTAGCAATGGAACGATAAAATTCCTAGTTAACGGGTTTCTGCTATAAACCAGTCCAAAGATTAGTACTTAAAGCAACAAACAGAAGCTTTACAAAATGTTACAATGGGAGGTAAGTGGGGAAAAAAAATCAAAAGCTTTAAACGAAAACAAAATCTTTGTGTGTCAACTTCTCTATTTCTTTCTTGTCATCTTAGTTGCAGCGTCCAGCTAATATTTCCTCCATTTCTATGCAAGCAGTTCACACTGTACCATAATTAAACTTTTTTATTCTACTAGTGCAAATCCCATAGAAAGATGTATTTCTCAAACTTGTCACACTTATACTAAACCTAAAAAAGGTTTACGCGTAGGCAAATAATATATTGTTCAAAGAATATGTGTATATTGCAGTTTTGGTTTGTACGCACAAATACGGAGAAGTCACTTGCAAAGCTATAGATGGGCGTTATTCTATTTGTGCACACTGCTGTACTTCCAGCAGAGAAAATACATAAAGAAAGCAACTCTTGAATTTTGCAGCATAAGCACAAAGAGGCAAGAAACAGAACATAATACCGACTTCGAAAGGTCAGACCTGCAGATGTCAAAACCCTTATGAGAATATCTGTCTCTGTCCTCAAAAGCAGTAACGCTAACGCATCGAGCTGGCTTGGAGAGAAGGAACAGATAAGATCAGACCAAAGATTAACGCGAGTTAGATAGCAAAAGCGAACAGGTTGAAGAGAAAGGTGAGAAGAGAAAGGTAGATAGAGCTGTTGAAAGGATGAGAAAGACAAAGGTGAGAGTGATAAAATGTACAAGAAACACTGAAGGTTTAGACAGCACAGGCAGCCTGACGGCTACAAGCCTTCACCTCCCAGCCACTGTCCTCTGGAAGGAGTGCTACAAACCTCTAACACCTCATTTACCTATATTTGGAAAAGAGACTATTCTTAACATTTATATTAAAAAGGAAAATTGATCACCTGACCAAGATTACATTGGGGCAGGAGCACCCACAGATACTGTAGTACAAGCTGGTGGTTGAGTAGATTGAACTCAAGTAAATAGAAATATTTTAAAGATTGAACAGCACATCACTAAAATCTGTGATTTACTGAGTCCGTGTATTATTTCACAGAAGCTCACAATGATTAGCTAATTTTACTTTCATTCAGATAAAAAGCATTCTCTGTCAAGTTTAATATTTGAACCAGTATTTATTTAGTTAAATTGTGAATTCTTCTCAGCAGTTGATCTTCCTTGATTGGACTGTCAGAATCTCTATCAGATCCATTAGTTAAGAGATGTGCTGGCTTGTTCCAGAAAGACAGCAGAAAAATTTGGCCAATCAAGAATGCTACCAAGCAAATCTCACTTCTTCCAAATCATCATTCGTCAGCTTCATGGGAAGAATAAAAAGATGTATAGGCAAACTAGAACACAAAATCAGTTAGAAATTGTCTGTGCTGTTACTGTTTGGAGGTACCGGCTATCAACAACTTATCCAAGTTATTGACTTCTCCAGTCTGATCTTTTATGCTGTGGCCTGTATTTGTCACTAGAGTCTTAATTACACTAACTTGCCCCCCTCTTTTTTTTTTTCCTTCTTAATGGACTGCCTTTACATCACTGTTAAGCAGGCAGTTCAACATTCCCTTTATTAAATCTATTCTGCTTTGAAACCAAACTTTTGCTTATGACAGTAGTGCGGTCTCACAGTTCTTTGTTGCATACACACATTGTGGACCAATGTGGCCACAATTATGATGCAATAGTCATGTTGCTATGTGCCAACACTGAATTTTGGTCATTGCAATTTCATCCCAACAAACGTATTCTTTATTTTGATTTCTGGGACTTCTTAGGATGGCATTTTTTGGAGACTGAATTTGCACATCACCACAAGATAAAATGTATTCGCTGACACGATGTGCAATGGATAAGGGTTAATTAAAGTTTTCTGTGGCAAGAAGAAAGTTTGAGAGCTAACCATTATACATCAATAATTTTTTTATAATTTCTTCCTCTGAAACTCATTAACTTTATCACTAAGAGTACCGGAACCATCCTTTTACCTTTAACAGCTGACAGATTTACTGTAAATAGTGAGGGTTGGTGTCACTGAAATAACTGATCTAGTAAAATTAGTTGCAACTGTGCCAATGCAATTGGTTGTAACTAAAAACCATTATCTCAGTGAAAGACATGAAAAATGAAAGGACTATATAATAAGAACAATATGAAGAAATCCTCTTTGAAAGATGAAAAAAAATAAATAAAATGGTAGCAGCAACCTCTCCACAGAATCATTGTTGCCTATTTCCCTTTCTAGTCCGAAAGCAAGTAACTGACACTGGTTCAATTTCTTCAGGGCTGGTATCAGCCACTTAAAGGGAGATTAACATATATCTCTAAGAACCTGCTTAATATTTTCTCATTCTGAAAAGCTTACACTAATGTACTGTTAAGAGCACAAGTAGTCTTTTATCTATGATTCCTCTGTGCATGAGTAGATTATTCTTATTATTAAGAAATTAAAATATGAAGTTCGACATTGATTGGTCAAAGTGGCTTCCATAGAAAACTGAATCTTATGATATATAACATGTTGCTTTGCTTTCTAAACATACCTGAGTTTACTAGGTTTATTTTAAAAGAAGCTTTACCTCCTAAGCTTTTAACTTAAAAAACAAAACAAACAAATAAAAAACACAGAAGCATCCATCTGATTTCCAAGACAGAAATACTCAAAACCAATAAACATATGGGTTCTCAGGTTAAGCAACAGGAATAGTAGCCAGTAAGCTACAATTCTGCTTAAATGCTCTTGGTATATTGGCCAGTCGTTATGTTTTGTCACTGTAGACACAGGAGAAAGACCCTGGGTGAGTTGGTGACTTTTAGCAATCTCCATCACTACATACTTTCTACACAGTTTGTGAAGCTTGCTTAATAACCACAAAAATTAACCAGAGTCTTCAGCTTCCATAATCTAGTTATGAGATGGAAAAAGCTCTTTAAGCTTATAAATCCAGATTTTTTAAAAAAATCACTATAAATTAAAATACAGCAGTCTCTAACGATCTACTTTCCACACCAGTGCTTTTCCCAAACTGATCTCTCTTGAAATACTCTCTGAAAGAGCAAGCCAGCCAGCCATAGAACCAAAGAATATCTTAACAGCTACTTGGTTTGTTTCTTGAAATCAAAGTGCATCGAAAGGGAAAGGAATGGTCAAAGAGCAGCATTTGGGCTTCCTCAGCATGATGCACACCATGACCCTCTGGTAAGAAAACCAGCAGCATACACTACAGTCAGACACCAAAGATGTGAAATGCAGATTAGCAATGCGGTAATGGCTTCACAGGAACATACCATATTCTTCTGCTTTCCACAGCATCATCTTGGTGGTCGGTTTTCTCTCAGATTAGGCAGAAAGCAGGAGAACTTGCTTCATTTTCCAGCTATCAGCTTAGAATTGCAGCAAACGCAACAGCCAAGAAACAAGTGGCCGGTCCTTGGCAGTGGGTTTTATCCTCTGGAGCAATTCTTGCTGATAGGTATCACTTCAGTGAGATAAAGAGGAAATGACAAACACCTGTTTGGTATTAGTAGTTAGCTTCTTTCTCTCTGTCAGTCCCTTTACAGGTAGCCACTGTCAGGTTATCGGTTTCCTTTATGGTCAGTAGGTGAAAAGTAGAGACAGGAGATCTTGGTAGTTTCAAAGCAAGATTAACATACAGGCAAGCACCTTGAGAAAGCTCAGAAAAGCAAGAGTAGATAAAAACAACATCTGGCAGCTTGTAGTAGACTGCAGTGTGTTTGGAATAAAGCCTAAAAATAACCCTAAACACAGTAAAGTTTCAGATAAAAAGCAATTTCACTTGAAAATTATCTATGTTACATTATAAACCATCACATCCTTGTCTTTGTAGCCAACATTTTTGGCTAGAACTATTGTGATTTCAAGGTTTTTCAAGCAGGTGCTAGTAGCAAATTGGGAAATACCTGTGTTTGAACATATAAGATACAGCCATCTAAATTCCAAAATCTGATAAGCAATATTCCACACTTGTTCTCTGGTTCGCCGTCAGGATTAAACAACAGGGAAACAGTGAGAAATATACAGCCTGCTTTTACAGTACACTGTGGTTTTATCTTTTTTCCTCTAGAGAAACCACTGTAGAGTTAAATATTTGTATCTCAGAAAGTTTGCTTTTCTCCAGATTATTAATTTTCTTGTCAAGTACTGTTTTCTGTGCTCTCCGAAAGTACAAAAACTTGTTCTGCAGGGATACATGAACTCTTTGTCAGTGGAAAGGTGCACAGTTCGTAAGAGAGATGTGTGTACATCCCGGATGCAGAGGTCTTAGAAGATGTGGAAGATGAATCGGTGGTAAAAGCAGAATCCCAAATCCTTGTGTAACGCAGACTCTCCGATCACTGAATCTGTCTGCCTTTCCAAAATGATGCTTGTCCATTTGCCTTCTGTATGTCCTGCAAGGTCTAATTATACCATTCCCTCCCAAAAGAGGACATTTGCAGCACTCGTTATAAAGACGTATACACAGCCCTACAGAGTTTGCATGCTACAGCGTATAAATCTACCCAGTAACATCCCAGAAACACACATTTTGCTTAATGCTGCAAAGTCAGTGTGACTTTCTAATGCTCACACTGAAATTTACTGAGCTGTTGTTTGTACATATATATACAGGCTTGTATTTTTTGATGCTTTTTAGCAGCCAGTTTGCCACTGCAACATGAAAAAAAGCTAACACCACCACCCCCCCCCCCCCAAAAAAAAAAAAAACAACACAAAAACCCCAAACAAAACTAACCAATCCTTCAGTCCTCTTAATCTCTCTTTTTCCAGCTTTCATTCAAATAGAACTTTGCTCAGCTATAATCTTTTGGGGACTGGCTGAGTTACAGATAAGCAGATCCCCACCGGGGAACACCACTGGAATTAAACGGCTGCTGCTCCTTCATCACATTTCCCCTTAGCAGAATACACTTAGACTATTAATTTTGCATTTGTAGTTCGTAGGACATCCACTGATCCCACCTACTGTTACCATTAAAACAGATGTTTCTGCAAACTTTGAAAGCAATGTTGTGCTTTAGAACCTAATTGACCTTCTCAGCTGAAAAAAAGTCAGCAAAATTGATGGCTTGCTGAGAACTAGCAAATCTGAAGATTTAATTTGCAAGGCAGTTCAGTAGTGATCCCTATATGAAGTTTGGGTGCATGAATTGATCTACCAAATATGTTATCAGACAGGACAGCCTGAGCAATCCAGTGACTTACACTGAACACTGGATACCTGTTCTGTTCCTAGCATGAATTTGCTACGTTATTTTATTCCAGTGCAAATATTAGATGTTTACTAAATCAGAAGATATGCTGCACTTTACATTTTTCATGGAAAATGCAAAAAGACACAAGATTTGTGGAGCACTTGTAAATCTTAATTATATATCTTTAATAACACCCATAATAACACCACAATAACACTAGGTGAAGCTGTTGGAATGAATACTCTGCCTATGTATTATAAAGAAATATAGACTACTATATCATTTCTCAGAAGAGTACTTTCAGTCATACAGTTAATTATTATGGAGTACTCAAAAAACATTTTTTGCTGTCCAGTACAATAGTGTAAGACTGATAAAGACTGGTTACAGTTTCACTTACTTTAAAAAAAAAAGTATCTATTCACAACAATAATTATGTAGTGTGTTTGGCACTGTTTAATACCTTTCCTTTCCCAGCCTAGAGATGTGAAATGCCAATGAAACTATTTATATGCATATAAGCATTTGCCATTATATGCATATACTCATTCTTTCACACTGCCATTGCTATTGTCTCTCGAGGAGCCTCCTTCCTGTCCTTTTATTTTTTTATTTTTTTTTAAGTCTTCATTCACACAGCAGAACACAGTGTCATAGTTGTATAAGCCCAGAAAAGTAAGATTTGTACTTTTTATTCATGGGATTCGTATCCATTACTAAAAAGATTATATGAGATATATGGCTCAGTCCTCAAAAGGTGTATACATACTTACTGTAATTATTAACTAATTACTACTCAGGCTGTAGACCTAGACCTGAGAGAAGATAAGTGTTATCACTTACTTGGTTACCACTGTTCCCAAGAGGTCTGTAGTTTGCAATAGTTGTGCGACTCCTTTTTTGAAAACAACATGTGCCATTCCAATTGACAACAACACCTGAAGAAACTGGAGTCTGATCAATGCTTCAGGTGTATGGTATTGTTATCTTTGAGCTACGGATATGACCAACACTGGAACTGGTTTTATATTTCCTTTAGTGTGGCTTAATCATAGAGAGAAAGATGAACCAGGCTACTTCCTGAAGATTTTTCGTTTATGTTTTCTTTAACTGTTGAGTTGTATGGATGTTAAAGATGTCGACACACCTGCAATTTTTTTAACATCTTTTAATCTTTCTTAGGAACCATGGCTATAGCTAGGTCTTCATACACTCCATTAACTACTCTAGCCATATATTCAACTCCAAAAAAAGTTTGAACTTGATGCTGTGATTCAGCTTCCTTTTTTCCAGCAGCCTCTACTGTCATAACATGGACATAAACCTAGTAACTGTGGAAATGGTGTGTCAAGATCATGGCGGAAAGTAGTATGAGCTATTTAAAAATTCTTATAAGTCCTCCAAAATTCTAAGAATAGAAGAAAGGAAAAGGCTTTAGCAGCTGCAGTTTTTTGCCTTTTCTGTCTTTCTCTTTTTTCTTTTATTTCTTTTTTTTCTTTTTTTTTTTTTTTGGTACTATGATTCAACAGGCTTGGACAAGCAGCTAGTTCAACATCCCAGCAGGCAACACATGCTGCAGCAGACTTTTTACCTTTTCTCAAGGATATGATACCTTCAAAAGTTCAATACCTTTCTGGGAATTTGATGGAACCCAGAAATTGCTGAAACAACTATGGTACCCGTATCAGGCTCTGCAAGACCGGAAAATTTCTGAAGCCACAGAGCTTGTGTTTCTGCGGGCTCTGATTTTGCCTGTAGCTAACTCTGGCTGTCACAGCTGGGCAGCAAAATGACAAGGCCATCATTAACTTTAGCCTTTTTTCTGCATGCCTTGCAAAAAGAAGAAAAGTTCAGTTTGTAGCAAATACTGTACAGTAAAGTTGGTATCATACAGGCTTAAGTTGTAGAGAAGAAATTTCCTATTTCAGGCCAACTCTTATAAAGAGCAGAATTACACAGCCACCAAAGACACAATATAAAAAACATCAGGAAGAGTGCCATAGAGAGAGGACCAAATAGCAGCAGGCTAGTTACTACAATCAAGAGGGACTAAGATATTCTGTTCCTTAAGGCAGAGAAAAATACAATGATAATTTGTACAATTGCAAGCTAATGTACTTCTTGTTCATAATTTGAAGCATTTAAGAATCGTAATTGGTAAATTGATCCAAACCTTTTCCCAGGAGTATGCTTTTCACTGGTTAGAGCTAATACTAAAATATTCACAGCTACATTTTGTGCCCATCAGAATTAATATTTCCAGAGAAGCACAGGAGTAACTATTTTCATAATACTACTGTAGATAGTGAAAAGGCCTCCCTCCCTCGCTTCTCCCTCTGCTTTTCACCAGTACTGCATCTATGGATTATATGCAAATATCTCATAAACTTTGCAGCTTTCAGCTGTCAAGTCCATTAATTAGCAGCTTAATAAAGCCTTCACTTTAGACCTGCCTTCTATACTCTTTAAGATGTCTGCTTAAAATACGTTCTTTGTCTTGAAGCCAGAAGTAGAGCGTGCCAAACAATAATAAATTAAACATGGTAAAATTTTGGACAAGGGCAAGCTCCTTGACTCTCTGCCATAGTGGAACATGGAGGAGGAAAAGGGGTTTTTTCTCCTTAGTGAAATTTTCCTCTGAATTAGTCCCATATTATTTGCTTTTCCAAGTGTCATATTGTACAATCACTTAATCAAGTTTACATTGCAGCAAATCCATAAGACTCACTTCCAGCCCCTTGTCATTTATCTGTCTTCCCAACTTTTTCTGCTGGGCATGTCTGTGCAGGCATACATCACAAACAGATTTGATGTAGCAGAAGAAAGCTGTTCTGCTTCTTATTGCCTGATATAATGTTTCCTATATGCAGCTGAACAGATGCTTACATTAATCTTTAAATAAATGTTTTACACCAAAATCATACTAGCACTGCAGTAAACATTAACATGAAAATAAACACTTGTTTCATTTTTATAACACAAAATAGATTTTTCTCCCATTATGCAATTTCAGCTACATTAAGCAATTGCTGAGGACAGAGTCCTTAGGCCTCCAACGATTCTCAATCCTGAATTCCCTATTCACTCTTGCTGCACAATTCTCACTTCATAAAGAGCTTCTAGCTAATTGCTGCAAAAAAAAAAAGGCCACCTTGTTGCAATATACTGTAGTCATCTGTTTCCCCTTTTAATACATTTAAGGATGCTCCCTCAATGATATTGTGCCTTCTCAAAGCTATTTGCATTCAAACCAAAAGAGGTAACTGAATCTTAAGGATGCATACAAAAATGAAAATTATCGGCCAAATATATCTAGTTTTTGTTAGTACACTAAAACTACATGTACTAATGGATATCACATTAATTAATGAATGAGGAACAAATAACCTCATGTGAAAAAATAAAGATGTGCCTACTGTAGAAAGACTGACATTTCGAATCCACACGTGTGTATGTGCATGGGTTTTGTGTAATTTTTTTTTAAGAAATGTGACCATTTTCAGTAAATTGAACCCAATCCAGATTAATTAATGTTGTATGGTCTAGAAAAATGGCAAGGTCATTGCTTGAGGCAACAGATTTTAAGTCTAAAATGCCAATATATTTTTTTTCCCTAGTACAACCAGATTTTTTAAATCATTTAAGAAGACTTTTTTAAATTGATCAACTGCCTTGTTGCAGTTCTTGCACTTCAACAGCAAGAGCCCTTTCTGGCAGGATGCTTTTATGTCAAAGAAAACAAAACCAGTGTCAAATCAGCATTGCTATAAAGAATAAAAATTAAAGAAAATTTTGGTGTGGAAAATATGAGAAGAAAAAGACTAAAACTGTGCTTTAGTTTAAAAATAAAATACCTCACCCATAATAAAAAAAAAAAATCTTCTCATCTTTTATCCAGGAAATCTTGATATGTTTTGATACTGCTTCTAAATATATCATCCATGTTTGAGACGAATAGTACTAGTAAGAGGTGGTATATTCACTAACATTGCAGATTAGAAAAAAGTTTGAATTATACCTGAACTTAAAATTACTTTGATTTTCATTCTTCAAATATTAAATTCAGAATTCCTGAGAACAAACCAACCTTCTTAGATGCCTTGCCCAAAACAATCTTTCCTCCTCCCATGTAGATTTTCACATCTTTATCTGATATGCTATTCCTTATAGAACAGTTTGTACAAGGTTTTGCTAAGATGTATTGCAGAGCCTCTTTGATCTTAGTATCAATAAAAGATTACTGTAGATCTAAACTTTCGTTGAAAATCTTTTATTCCATTACTCTGAAGGTTTACTCATCAGAGAGGACACTCTCTTAGCAAGTAGAACCCAACAAGCCATCAGGCTGATCACTCTCTAAAAAGTTCTTCTTACTCTTGCATGGGTTTCCTTCAGCATCTGAAGAGTAGCTACCTTGAATCAATCAGTTAACATCATGTTATATAAATTATAATATATATATANAGTGTTTCTCCTACTCATTAAATATCAAAGATATTTTGTTTAACATATAAAACTGAAATGATTCAATATGTTATTATTCATTTTTATATTTCAGGATTGATCTGTGATACAGCAGGCAGTTTTTCTATTTTGATTATTCCCTACTGGAGATTTTAGAGGAATATTTTATTAATCTGAAAGCTTTGATAGTGTTTCTCCGTTATAATTGAATGAATGCCCAATTCCACATGAACAAACACACATTTAAAATTTTAAAAAAGCGTCATCAGAACAGAATTCTTGTGGAAAGGCAATAGCCTTTCCAAGAAAAAGGAAAGTTGGTCCTTCTGGAAGAACTGATAACTTTCACTCTAGAATAAAGTTAGGAAGTCACAGAAAATCTTCCCATGTTTTTTATATATTTATTACCTATCAGTTTGGGTCTGCTTCCAGAGGTCCCAAAGCATGCCAGTTTAGGTCTGCCAGAGCTCCTCAGGCTATATACACTATGTTTTATGGTGAAGAGAATGTCCAAAAGCAAATTTCACAGAATCACAGAATGTTAGGGGTTGGAAAGGACCTCTGGAGATCATCTGGTCCAACCCCCCTGCCAGAGCAGGGCCACCTACAGCAGGTGGCACAGGGTGGCATCCAGTTGGCTTTGGAATGTCTCCAGAGTGGGAGACTCCACCACCTCTCTGGGCAGCCTGTTCCAGTGCTCTGACACCCTCAAAGGAACAAAGTTCCTCCTCCTGTTGAGATGGAACTTCCTATATTCAAGCTTGTAGCCGTTGCCTCTTGTCTTATCACTGGGTACCACTGAAAAAAGCCTGGCCCCCTCTTCCTGACACCCTCCCTTTAAGTATTTGTAGACATTTATGAGATCGTATTCAAACACAAGAGCCCTGTGATCTCCATGTCTTACATCTGTACCACCGGTTTTTGCTTAGGATCAAAGTCTTCACACTGCACATAGTGTAGTATACTACACAAAGCTCAGTATACACTATCTTTTGATGGACGACACTGCATCACACTGAAATTCTGCACCTCTACCTTCCCCACTCCATCTAGCCCATATAAATTGCTGGGAGCTTGGGTCTGGATTAATTCAACCTCCAGCCCAGGCTCAAGGCAACTCTCTGGAATTTGGCCTAACCTGGTTCTTGACCTTGGGGTGTGAATGGGGATGAAAGATCCACCACCAGATTTTATAGCATCCTAGATGGTGTCAAAAATCAGCACAAACCCACTGTCACTTCAATAATGAGTGTGGCATATTTATTCCAGGGAGAAGTCTGGATCAGATGTGTGTGTTGTGTACAGGTTGGTACAAAGGAGAAAGCCTAGCGGAGCCGGTCATTTATGCTGAAAGACGTGCTTTCAGACACTGCAAGGAGAGAAAAAGAGCACTACCTCTCTTGAGCAGAACTGCAAGGGTTTGGTGGTTGGTCAGTGAGGTATCTGAGGTGACATGTGCCACCGCAAGAGCTGAACAGCCGAGTGCACGGCGGTATCATGCTGGCGGGGAAGGAGGACGAGTCTTCGGGCAGCTGTCAAGGACAGCGTCGGAGCAGACTGGCCGAGTCCAGACAGCAGCTCTGGGGCTCAGTTTGAAGAAGTTTCAGGAGACACGTTTTAAGCTCTGTGAATCAGCATCTACAGATGAAACCTTCACCGGGACATCTCAAGCCAGCTGTAGTAATAGGATTTTTGCGGAGTCATTAATCATCATTATCGCACAGCCCTGCAGTCGTGCTGCGGACTCAACCAAGACTGCAAAAGTGCCCTGAGGAGAAACAGCGCTTATCTCCACAAGTTTACCGTCAGAGTAGATAATTCTGATTATGGATATAGGAAACAGACACAGAGTGCAAAAACAGATGAATAACGTCCAACGGCCACAGACATTTGCAGGGAGTTTGCTAGGAAAGGTACAGACTAGCATAAGGCAAGAGCAATGAAAGCAACAAGATGGAGGGGCTTGTGGGGAAGGAGGGGGACACAACACAGCACCGAGAAATCCATCAAAACTGCAAATCTGAGTGTCCTCACAGGGATTTATTTCCCAAAAACAAGAGTGGGATGGGGGAAAAGCATTCTCCTCTAATCCTCTGTTTTTAGGAATATTCTCCAATAGGAAACTATCAAGCTCTTAGATAAAACTTAGTATTTATAGCTGTTGACATTAATTCTATTACTTCCCTAATGATGCTTTTTACTTTCATGTCTTGCAGCTGTAGAAAAAAAACATTCCATGCATTTTTACATCTTAACAATGCAATGATGTTTTACCTGAATTTATCATAAACATATAATGCTACTTAAGAGAAAAAGATATCATTTTCTCATGATTGCCTATCACATTTATGCAGATACTCATTTGACAGATCTGGTAAGGACTATTTCATTGAGGGGAGGCTGTTTGATTAAAAGGATCACAATAATCAGCCACAGACATGAGAATGGAGCAGAGCAAAAAGTTGTAACTTAATAATTCTGTCTACAAAAGCTAAGTAATTCATCCATTTGGTTGTATAAGAAAATTTTGTGCTGGATACTGCAAACTGACATTAAACTACCAGTCACTGACTTACAGAGGTATTGAATTGGGCTGTGGTTTGGCACAGACAGATTAGATAAACAAGAAAATAAGCTTTGCATCATTAATATACTTGATTAGCTATTGTTGTTTGCCCTCCTTAAGCTGCTTTTTCCCTCACCCTGAGGTTAAAGTTATTAAGCCTGAAGTACAGGTAATGGAGATGAGAGCCTTCCAGAAAACAGTAAGAACTTACTTATATAATTATCCTAAATAATGCTCTCCTGAACAAGGAGAAACAGAATAAATCCAAACCAACATCTAATATGGATCTGTACATCTCAAATGATATTGCCAGAGATAAGAGATGCAATTTGGGATATATCCCAAACAGGTTTCAAGAAATAAATCACTGTCTAGTTAGACTAATTATAATTTTTGCAGTCTAGTATGCAGCTAAGAGGTATGCAGTAAGGGCTCCAAATGAGAACAGACTCAACTTATCCTGTTATATTCTTCCCAAAAGGGTAGCGTTGCCTCCTACCTTTCAGCCCGCCTTGAGCATTACTGTGATCCTGGAGTTTGGATTATTTGCCAGTTCCAGTTTATTAATGCAGATGGATACATGTGAATAAAGCATAGGACTTACCACATTAACTTTCCGTTTGGTATTTAAAAGAATTGCAAACGGATAAAACTCTCCCAATTCTCTGCAGTAGGTAGGACTCTGAAACTAGGGATCCCCAGTGGTCACTTCCAGCCAACAGCTGTATGATTGTATGAAAACAGGACCACTCTGGGAGACTGTGGATGGATCCAACACAATTGGATAATGTCAAGGATGGTGGAGGTAGGAACTCACGGCTGGAGCCTTCTAGACGCTTCATAGATCCAATCAGAGATACCATCATCCATACTCTTATAGCACTCTTATCCCAATATTGCTCAACAAGTAAGCACACTGAAATCCTCTTCTCGGCACAGAAAAGACTAGGGAAGGGTGTCCAGGATGGAGGGTGTTATGGTTTGAAGAACCCACAACAATTTATTGCAGTTTAGACAAGTATTCTATCACTTGATGACCTCTCCCCACCCAGGAAGGGGAATCAGAAAGAAAACAAGAAGACCCAGGGGTTGAAATACAAACAGGCTTTATAGAATAAGACTAGGTAATTAACATTAATAACACTAAAGAACCAATACTGACCCCAATACCAATACAAAATAGACAACAACTATACTCAGCCCATTCTATCTGTAGGAAGCCGTGCACTCCCAGCAGGGGACAGTAAATGTAGGACGCTGCAAGCGCTATGGCTTCAGCAGGAAGGGAAGGGCTCAGGGATCCAGCACTGGGACAAGAAGTTCTCTGGATTGCAGCCATCAAGGGAGAGCAAACTTCACAGCAAACATTCTGATTTATATTGAATGTGCTGTTCATGGTATGAAATAATCCCGTTGGCAGCTTGGGTCAAGTGCCTGGGTCTCGATCCTCCTCAACCCTGCACCTGGTGAGATTGAAATCAACAAGACCTTGAAACCCACACACCAGAGCTGGCTATGAACTAAATATCTTCACAAATTCAGACACTAGTCTCCTAAAAGTGCAGTTTTCCCTAGCGTTAGAGTAGACCTTACTGAAAATTAAGATCACTGAAAGAGAAATCAATCCTGTAGCGCTCAAGCCAGGACAAAGGGGAATCAGGAGGGAGAAAGGGAAGAGCAGGGAAATGCCAGGTCTGTGTAATAATGTAAACCTAGTCTTCACTACTTCCACGTACCTGACAAACTGGGACTCTGACAAAAATGTTAAACTGCATGAGAGTAATATAAGGCATTATATTACAAGCCTCCTATTCATAATTCAATGTAAAATATTACTTAAAAGGCAACAATCATAGAATACACTGTATATATTTTTTTATATAGGACATATATATAATAAATATATATATACACGATAAACATATATATACACACACACACAATAACACAATAATAATCACAAATATCAGCTACCACAAACTGAGTACTGAAATGTTATAGATCAGGACTTTAGTAGTAAGGAAGCAGCTGTATGTATAGATTTCAATAGAAAAGTCTAGGATCGAGTCTAGAATGTGTAGTATACGGTAGCTGGCTTACTAGCAACATTTAAGCTGCCAAGTGTAATATCTTGCAAGGAAAAGATCTATTAGACAACAATACTTTGGGAGATTAAAAACAGCAAGCACAAAAAAGCTAAATAACTGAAGATATTAGTTATAGAGGCTCTAGAAACCTAGAGGGAATGGGTAAATCTTAAAATATTTTGTATTGAGAAATTTTCCCTGTGATCAAGTCACTCTATAATAACCTTTGCAAGGTCCTTGTACCTTTTTTTCTCCTTGTACATCTTCTACTGTCAGGAATTGCATATTGGACTTCACCTATCACTGGGCTTGTTTCTTAGGTCAGCTCTTATCTGATCAGCACAAAATACAGACAGTGAAAAAAAAAATCAACCATAATCACTAAACACCAAGGGAGAATAAAAATCTCCTCACTTTGTTGACCTACTCTTCTAGTAGAAAGGAATGTAAGGGCAGAATTAGAAAATCAGTTAGAATATTCTAGCTATAACACTGCTTGTTATGAATCACAGAATCATGTAGGTTGGAAGGGACTTTGAAGATCATCAGTCCAACCAGTAACCTAACACTGCCAAAACCACCGCTAAACCATGCCCTTAAGATACATCATAGATTCTCACAAGCACATTCATAAAAAACCTCTTTAATGACAGTGAAACTCAGGACATCCCTTTGAGGTTTTAAACTACTGTTTATATTCCTCCATCCTCTAATTAATTTACAGTGATTATTTCTAAAAATAGATGAGTTTTTTTCTTTTGTTTAGTTTTTCCACATGAAAGAAAATGTTAATTGACAACTAATGACTAATCCATGTGCAGTGCCATTTTGATATTAATTTGAAAGACATATTTAAATTCAGTTACATGGCTAAGATCAATAAATATTAGTCTAAGCTATAAATTAATAAATTCAAATTAATTCATAAATGTATACATATATGTTATGACCGAACTGTTCTTTAAAACCATTTTTTAAATCAAGGTATTTTCTAATACCTCACTTGGCAAAGGAGCTTTTTAAAAAGAAAACCTGACTGTAAAGGAACAAACTTTAAGGCTTTTGCTCTTTAAAGTAATCTAGGGGAAAAAAAAAAAATTGCCTTTCTCAGCCCCTGCCCTAAATAAAATATTTCCTATTTAGAAAACAAGCCCCCTTTTTTGATAGCTGCAGATTCGAGAAACCTTCAGATTTGTAGGCATTATCCAAAGTGATAACTAGTTCACCAGAATGACATGCATTGATTAACAGAAGTACCATACATTTATAAAACAAAGCATTCCAAGAAAAATAAGATACCATGAGGCTTATTACCAATGATAGTTTCTTTACCTCAAGAATGTCAAGATAAAGCTGAGCTCGTCTCAGATCTACAGTAATTTATTTTTTTTTCTGATAGCAAAACAGAAAAGAGGAGGGAGAACTGCACTGCGTACGGGTGAGGTGTGGAGAGAAAGTGGTTGAGAAGCAGTCATGGAAACTAGGGAACGATCTCAGTCAGTATCTGCACAAAGAGGTGGCCACGTTCACCCATATTTTTCCTAGCATAAATCCCACTATATGAAAGACATTTCCCGCATTCTCCCCAGCTGATGCACCAGCCACACTGAGCTCACTGCTTATTTCTCTCAAGTGTCACCTGACTCCATCTCTTGGGGGATTTTCAAGAACCAGGACCTGGTCTCCATCTGGGGTAAAGTCTTTCCATTAGCCCTCCAAAAACAAAGCAAGAAAAAACATAAATGACTGGCTCAGGAGAAAAAACTGATGAATGCATGGAACACCTTCCTTGGACCACCTGGTAGTAATGACTATATGTTTTCTACAGAGAAATTAGTAAAAATGTCAGTAATTAGTGAAAATTACTCAGAATGACTAAATTTTGCAAAACTTTTCAATCAAAACTAAGGGAAGATAATGCTAAAATCAAGACTTTTGATGTAGGCATTTGTGAGTAGCAGTAATAACAATACATGAAAATAATAATTTGTAAGTGATAGGTATTTGTTGTGCCATTTTTGAAGACTGAAATATCAGCAACTACATAAAGCATTATATTTGAATTATTTATATTATTTATTAAATATTTAATTAAGGCTGTCTGATTTTGTTTGCCCATGACAGCAACATATAGTGCCTGTCAATATACACCATTTGTCATAAGACATACCTGCCACTATGTACCATTTCTGCACTTTAAAATCCTTTTGAAACATTTGATGAAAATTATTATTGAAAGACTGCTTAGTTTAAAAAAAAAAAGTTTCTCTCATCAGTTAACAAAAAAGAAAATAAAATTAGTAATCTTCACTACCAATGAATCTCCTGCCAACTTTAACTCAAGGTGACATCTTTTAAATGACACGGTGTTTAGCAGAATCAGAAAGTTTGTATTTTATTTGTTTCTTCTGCGATAGAACAAAGTGTATGAAATGTCACCCCCAAAAGTGTTCTTGAAGTACTTGAAAAATCTTGCATGAAGTATAGGTGTGCAAAGTGATCATTTCACAAATTCTCAGAATAGTCTTGTTCTTTACAAACATCCCTCTTCCAGAGAAATTAGGATTTTATTAAATCACAAAAAAATGACACCTCATTTAAATAATACTGCTATAATAACTAGCAGTTACTGCCATTGTGTCTGTACAGTTGCTGATTCCATATAAGAATATTTCATAAATTAAGGGAAAAGTGATGATGGAATGACAATTTTCTTAGGAATTCAATTAATCCCTGTTGGTAAAGGTATCGGTTTGCACTCAAAGTTTTTTATATAATTTTCAAGCTCATTCAACACATCTCTAAATAGACACAAGATAATTATCAAGTTGGCCCAACACTTACATTGTTTATGAATTCCTTCTGCACCAAAATCAACACATTTATACATTTACAGTTACAAGATATATGTGGAGGTGTGGATATTTTGCTCAGTAATCTGAGTTTTGTAGAATGAAAGAAACTGGCAGCAATGCACTTGCAACTAATACAAGATGATGACTTGGATACTGGTTCATCCACGGGAAAAAAATCTTTCCACTATGAATTCCTTTACATTGTTTTGAAGAACAGCATGAGAACTACTTGTGTTTTCTAAGTAGGTGTTATCTAAATAGGCATGATTAACTTAAATTATTTCTGTCAATCTACAACTAATGAAGACTTAAGGAGATCCATGAAGGTTTTTAAATTCTTATTTCTAATCATGCCAGTTAACAAAAACCCAAGGAAATACAAAAAATTAATAATTACAACTCTGATATTTTCATAAAATTAATAAGTTGTTTAGGTATTATTATCTGGATTACTTTACTGGATAAGTGCTTCTCTACAAAACATAATACCTTGCCTAGAAATCAAAGTTAGAAATGGAGCAATTAGGTGGATTGTTTGGATTTCTCTTGAAGTGGAACAAAGATTAGTCATTCAGCTGATGACAATAATAGCAATCATTTGAAAACAAATGAAAGGTATCAAACACCTAGATTTATATACTGTCTTAGACCTGAGAAGTCTGACAAAACAAATGTGTTGAAAAATTGTAATTAGTAAAAGAACTGCTTCTTTGCAAGTCTAAAGAGAACAATATTGAACAAACAGACGTAAACAAGAGAGAAAACAATAATTGAAAAGAATCAGTGAATATAAAATTTGATCTTTTCATCACAGAAATGACATCTAAGTTTATATTTGAAAGTGACATATGGAAGAGACTGAACTGGAAAATAAAAAGATGACAGGTAATAAAAGCTGTTATATTTTCTTCAAAACTCTCCAACACGCACTCCAAAATAAGTCAAACCAAGAGTTTACATTTTACTTTAAATTAGCAAGAGACTAATAATCACTAACAGAAGATCATATTCCCAAAGCAAATAGCTCTCTGACATTACTAAAGGCTTCAGATTGCCTCAGAAAAGAGACAAGATGTAAAATAACACACATTCATAGAGCAGCAAACACCTCTGAAGATCCTGCTGTAGCTGTCTAACAGCTGTGGGATTTGCATAGCAATTTGAAAAATTATTGCATGTTAGCAGCATCTTAGGTGGAAGGAACACATGAGAAGAAGAAATGTTTAAGTATATAGGAGGAATAAAACCAGTGGCATCATTACTAGAAAGAAGAAAAGACCTTTGGAAGTAGCACAGAACAATAAATGGAAGCAGTAAGGCATTGCCCAGAGACTGTGACAAAGGTGGAAAGCAAATAGCAGCTCCAGATGTTTGGTTTGATCTTTAGCAGAAAAATAACATTTGACGAATTCTGCTTGAACAGTTGCGGGCTGAAATAATGCTTACATAGTGAAGGTAGAGACACTGGCTGGCAGCAGAAACTCGCATTTTTTACTGAGGAGGAAATCAACCTAAATATAAGGTGTATAGTTTTCACAGCCTCCTCTTGATTATGTTTCCAACCAGAGAAATCAACACACTGTTTTTCATTAAGGAAAAATTCTCAGGCTGGGAACATAAGGAACACTGATGCGACAGAGACTGAAGCTAAGAAGTTTGCTAAGAATCTGTATTTATGATTCCTATGCATGTGCTATCCAAGTTGGAAATGGAGCAGAATAAAATCTTAGAACCCTAAAATGGGACAAAGGAGAGAAACTCGTTCAGCAGTATAAAAGCACAAGATACTGGACAGTATCAGAAAGAAAATATGGTAGCTTAATGCTTCTTGCAAGCAAAGAAATGTATTGACCAACAGAAACAGATTAGTATGAAAGGTAATACATATCTGAAAATAAATCAGACATCATTTCAAACACTTGAAATGAGATCAGATATTAAAGCTGGTGTGTAAATTCAGGAATTTTAAAATTTTTTTGGTCGGAATCTGAATTAGAGTAGTTTTCATGAAATATCAGTTGCTATTGAGAAATCTAAGTTCTAGACTGACTTGGTTTTGCAAATAGAGCCATTTATCTGTGAAATTAAACCATACTGACATTCTCAAATGAGTTGTACACCTACAGTGATTGTCTCAGCCTCAGAAGAGATCCAGGGTGCTTTGTGGTGGAGATTAGGAGGCAACACAAGATCAGAGTTGTTCGTTGGAGGGACAAGAGAAAGGAGCTTGGAAAATAGGGTATATTTCAAGGAACAAAAAAGCACAGAAAAATGAAAAGCTTTGGCCAGGGTACAAAGACAGCGTTTAAGTTTTGAAAGGCTGAGGGAGTTGGGTCTTTTTAGTCCGGAGAAGAAAAGACTGAGGGGGGATCTCATCAATGTTTACAAATACTTAAAGGGAGGGTGCCAGGAGGAGGGGGCCAGGCTTTTTTCAGTGGTGCCCAGTGATAGGACAAGAGGTAATGGGCACAAACTTGAACATAGGAAGTTCAATCTAAACACGAGGAGGAACTTCTTTCCTTTGAGGGTGTCAGAGCACTGGAACAGGCTGCCCAGAGAGGTGGTGGGGTCTCCCACTCTGGAGACATTCCAAACCCAACTGGATGCCACCCTGTGCCACCTGCTGTAGGTGGACCTGCTCTGGCAGGGATTGGACCAGATGATCTCCAGAGGTCCCTTCCAACCCCTAACATTCTATGATTCTATAATTTTGTCAGTTTTCATTACTGGTATTCCTACTGTTGACAAGGAGAGGGGGAAACATTGGAGCTGTCAGTAATGCCTCTTCCCTCTCTTTGCCTTATCTCTCTTACCGAGCGCATGACTGATGCGATGGAGGACAGGGCAATGAGGCAGAGAATGGGCCAATGAGAACTTCATCAAGTTCAAAGACAGAAAGACCCTCACCTGCGATAGATTAGCCCGTGTCACAGTACAGCACTGGCTGGTTTGCTTGTGGTTCTGCAAAAAAACCCCAACTTGAACTCAAGTCAATAGTGGAGATGTGGTGTGGAGATGTGTGCTGCTCTCTTTGCCAGGTTTCTGTTCCCCTCAGTACAGCAAGCTCTGATCAGTGTGTTTCTACGGCAGCTAATTGTCCCCCAAAACTGCAGTAAAATTTTGCATGCTGGGGACATAACCCACACTCATGTTAGGACCCACAAAGCAATTCCTGAATTCAGACTTAGAATACATCTGGCACAGTCAAGCAAAGGCAGGTTTTTAGGGCTGTAAGTTTTTCTGGGGATACTCCAGTAAACATTTACTGCTTAGAGTGATTGAGTTTCTACTGATTATACTAGGAGAACGTTACTTAAAAAAAAAAAAAATCATATTTCACATTAAAAAAAGGAAGAGAGGTTGTAAACTTTGGTAAGTAAATACTGTCTGAACAACTAATTGTCTCTTCTTATCTGCTGAAGCACTGCTGCTATTGCTAGCAATAGTAAGATGCAGAACAAGGTATATGATTTTACTCTGTATTAACTTTCCCAAATATATCTACTGTCAGATCCCCATGTGAACCTCAAAATCTTAAAAAAATCAGGTCAACACTCTTCTTCTATATCTAGAAAACTTCCTATCTAGAAGCCTGTATTAAGCTGATAAATGTCAAGAAAAAAGAAAATTCTGTAGAATGGCCTTGAGAGGTATTTATTAGGCTTCTCACAAGACGATGCTATATTTTACTACTATATTCCGTTCCAGATCTACTTACAGCTCTTTAGTGAGTTGCTTGTCCTTAATGGGAGTATATTTTACATACCTCTTTGATGTTCAAGTAATTTCAGGTAAAAGGCATGAATGCCATTTCATATAATTCCTGTTAGGAAATGAAGATTGCAATAATCTTAAACTTTAAGCATGCATCTTCTAATAAGAATCTATCTAGTTAAAGGGTCTGCATAAACTTTATATGAAAAAATTTACATACTGTTTCTTCAACTTCTGTCAAAATCTTTGCATATTTTGACAGAAATACATTTTACTAGGTATAAAAGCATATCATGGCCCCTTAGAATGGAAAATGTATTTGAAAATTCTATGTTTAAGAGATTAATGTTCAGTATGGTACTTGATTTTGAATAATTTAAACGTTAGTGTTTTATTGCTATATTTTCAGTTGAAAAAGAAAACGTCTTGTAAATCTGCCAAGCTGCAAGATGGATTAACAATTTGTGTGTGTCCCTTTTTTCTGCTTAGAACAGCAGCTTAGAAACATCTTCTCCTTGTCTCAGAATATGCAGCCATCATTTTTATACTCTGCATAGCTTGACAGGCATTTTACTTTCCTTTCTTGCAGTACTTAATATGGTAGGGATTCCATAGAATATTAGGAGATACTAAAAGTGGCCAATTTTAACTGTATCAGGTAGTTCAGATGTGACAGAAGATGGTTTCTTTCAAAAGCCTGGCGAAATCTTAAATATATCAATGGTGGTTGATTCATTTTCATATGTGGACTGAACTTAGAGATGTACTTGAGTTAAAGAATGCACACACTGACTTTTATCAGTCCCAACATACTCCACCTCCTCATAAATGGCAAGAAAATGCAGATGAAATGGACAGTAACATTTTTGGTCGCGAGCTGGACTTCCTAAGCAGAGAGGCACAGTGTACACTCCTCCAGGGACGGAAGGCAATAGCTTGAGTTGAGGCTCGTCTTCCTTAGGAGGGCTCAAGTACCCTGTTCCAAGGTCCTAGATGGTGGGAAACAGGTACCTGACCTTTTAAATATCCCAAGGGTGCCCACCTCCACCATCAGAAGGGTATAGGTATCTGGTTTGTCATATCTACAATTACACAAGGGTGTTTCACATATTGTGGGGACCTAAAATGGCACCAGACACCTACTGTACATCAATTTTGCCCAGAGCATTAAGATTAAGGCTTTGAGACAGAAATTCTTTTACAAAAGGTATACGGTACCTCTTTCCATATAGGAATACAGCGAGGTCCAGAGTGAGAAGAATACACTTCACAAAGAACAGAGAAGAATTTGAGTAACATGATGAATAAAACATTTTGCATCATTGTCTCATGTTTCCCTCCTTTTGCTGGTGGAAGACCACAAACAGAAGGAAAAGATCATGCTAAAGGGATTTCCTCTCTTTGTTCTTACAGCACTGAGGGGTAAACAGAGGATGCAGTCACTGTGAAGCCTGCCTAGAAAAGTTACCTATTCCAGGGTTATGCCAGCTAAAAGATCTGCATTATCTAAAGTCCAAGTCTTAAATTGCAACTGACTCAGAGCTGCAACCTAGAGTTTCCATAGGACTGATTTGTCCCAGCTGTTGATGACTTTCTCCAGAAGAGTGTCATACTGCCAAATAAATACAGCATAGTACCAGAGTGCTTATAGAAACAAGTATCATCTAAAATAAGGATGCTTATATGCTGTGTGAGGATGACTTGATAAGAAAAAGGAAATATAGCCAATATTTCCCCTGTGATAATTTAATCTTTTCTGCACTAAAAATAAAGACAGTAGAAACTCAAATTCAGTGATGCAAACATTTTCTCCTAGAAGAAATAGCATATTCATGAAAACAAGAAAAACCTCTAATGATTAAAATATTCATTAGAGGCGTTATCTACATTTAAACTGAGGACAACTAGAAGGCTTGTAGTTTCTTGTGAGTTTTTTCTCCGCCTTCTGGATCAACAACAGAAGACATTTGATATTCATTCATGTTAAGCTGGTTTTAAGTTTAGAAGTTGACAAGCTATGAGGGTCTTCCGCTCCCTCCTCCATGAAATAAGAAGAGAGCTTTTAAAAAGGAAAAGGTAAAGTTGTATGTCTCTTTCTAAGGACGGTGCACTATTTTCATTTCCTTGTTTTAACGGTGATGGTATCCAATTTTTTTTAAGAGTGAGGTGGGGGTGTATTTTTTTTTTGTGTCTGTTACAGCTGTAGGAATCACTAGTAGCATTTTATCAAACACTTACTAATAAGTAAGAATGAATACATTTGCTTATTCTCCCATGAGAGAAAATGGTCATAGAGTATTTTCAGTGATAGAGGACAACTATAATTCCAGCATTTCCCTTTAGCAAACACAAGAATTTAAAGCTTAGTTTGTCATTTCCCCCATTTTTCTGAGCTTATTTATATAAACTTAAAGGAAATGCAAAACAAAGTATGATCAAATGAGAACGGGTGTGTTGAAGACCCGCCTTTTATTACTTTGAATACTTGCGTACGAGGTCTGAATAATGATAAAGTAGATCTACAAATGCAGTTGCATCAAAATTAGGCACGTGCAGTACAGTTTACCAAGACACCTTGTTTCTTCTTTAAAGAATCTCTGTAGCTAGTGTGAGATACCACTTCTCAGAGTACAGACATGCAAAAATTTCTGAAATATCGCAGAGTTCACATGCACATGCCCACGAGGGTAGTCTGACTCGTACCAGAAGGACTCTGTACACACCATTGCTCCTTGTCACTCTCACCCCCGACACAGGCTGTCATTTCACAGCCATAAAACACTTTAAAACACAATTATCCCTTGCTCCCTTCTCCCCCTCTTCCATTAGCAGTAGGACTTTGAATTTTTCTTCTGTCACAATGCTGCATTGTCTAATGGTTTTATACAGGAAAAAAAAAAGGAGTTTATAGCAAGACAGCAATTAATCGCCCCATATTCCTTCAAGGAAACATTGCTTATAACCAACCAGCTGATTAACAAAGCTGTAGCCACGAGGCAACTCAGCCTGGCAGTTGCAGAGCTCACATCACTCATTTGATTAATTTTCATTTTATTTGTTGTCCAATGCAAATAATTTTTATTTGTTACAAAGACAAAAAGTTACAGGTTTGGATGTTCTAAGAATCCCACTATGTAGGAACCGTAAGCAAATTTTCGAGGCTTCTGAAAAATTTTCTTCTACAATAGACTCCTGGACTATTTTTCAAATACAGATGTGTATGATGACTACTTGTCTATTTAGCAAATTAATATATAACTCGAGTTGTGAAATTGTTGTTTTAGAAGGTTGCAAGTTAGTGGTACCCTACAGCATGAAGGGGGTGAAAAAAGCTACTGCTATTCAAAGTCTCTGACAAATAGCTATTGAGTAGCTGCTAAAGGCCCAAGAGATGGATAGATCAAGTAGAAGTTAAGTTACAGCTATTAGTAGGGCTCCTTGTCATTCTAGCTTCAGAGCTGTCCTCTATTTACAGCCCATTTCCCAATGCCCTCCCCCAGTATTAGCCAGCAGTGGGAGCAAACCTTGTTTATTCCTCCTGCAGTGATGTCCTCAGAGCAAAGGAGCCCATCAGAGGTCAGCTTCCACCACCAGCTATGTACACTGATTAACATCAGTCTCCAAACCACCTGCTCCAAGGCTAACATTCACAAGTTTCTTTGAGATTTAGTTCTCTCCTCTCCAGGTGAACGCGTTTAGACAACCATTAAAGAGATTTGACTGATCCCTGGTGCTGTCTTCTGTTCTGCACTGGTTGTTGAAGACAGAACTTGTCTCCAAACTCGAGACAGCTGCATCAGAGAACCACTCTGGCAAAGAGTTTCAAAATCAACCTTTCTCAAAAAAAGGCATGTTACAGGAAGTCCAATTCTTTGAAGACTGGACACAGAAAGAGAGAATCTAATGCAGTTTTTGGCTCAAGTGAATATTAAAAATATTTGTGTATCTCTTCCTTACTTACAAAAAGTGATTCTACATCACAGACACATGACAGTTTGAGTGCCTTATTTTATTAAAAGTTGAGCCCCAGTTCAAATATGGGTCCTATAAACTCACAAATCATACAGCAAACTACTGAGTTTTTTCCAGGCTGTAAAATGTTTCTGATCTTGACTGAAGCTTCTTACTGTCATGACATTGCTCGGGTCTGGACCCTGCAGTATTCTCCATTAGAGATACATTATAGTTTTATGTATTACATTAATAAATGTTCTGAGTAGGACATGATCATTTCAGCAATTTTTAAAATAATTTTCTGATATGCAGATATTTAACAAATTCTTTGTATTACAGAATTTATTTTCTTGCCACGCACAACTCCTGCGCACATTTTGCCTTGAGAAGTGATAGTTCCCCTTTAGTGGTTCAGTGATTTCCCTGTTTTCCCATACCTGTTTATATGCAGTACTTCAGGTACAAATATTAAGGAACCATTAACTTTAAAATCACTACTATAATTTATCCTTTAGCAAGACCCCTACCTTCATATTTAGCCCATCCCTTTTAGTGTAGCGCTCTCATACCGCAGTCCTTGATGTCAGCCATACTAGAAAAGTCTTGCAAAAGCATTGTGAAACAGTAGAATTGCCTCCGCTCATAATTAATTAAAAGGGATATACCCAGACAGGATGAGTACACATGCAGTCAGGAGTCTTCCACTTTTCCAGTCTAAAGACAGCACATTATGTGTCCTGCTTCAATGCTCAAAAAGAAATCTTAAGGGCTTTCACAGTACCAGACATTTTATTACACCTTGTGTTCCTTTCCAGCTCTGTCAACACAGCTACGTCAGTTTACCCTGGCTGCAAACCAGCCTCTGGAGGCTGGGGATGGGGGGAGCACGGAGAGGAGTCTTTTTGATATTAAGATTGCCTTTGTTACTTAGACCAGAGCGCTGATGTTGGTAACAGAGTGCACAGACTTTTTGTCTTAAGAGAAAGCCCAGTGAATATTTGGCTAATGTGGCTGATGTCTAGATCCATAACTAGGTTAGACAAGAACAGTGAAAAATGCTGGTGGGTCAGCGATCTCCGTCTTCCAAGTTGTGGCCAATATTAAAGTGCACCTCATGGATGAAAGTGTACTATTCCATCTAAGAAGCCATGAATCTCGAGAGGATGATTTATCATTTATTTTCAGGAAGCTGACACAGAAATATGATCTTCCATATACTTCTTTACTGTAAAGATAGTGTCTGTGCTCACACTAAAGGATTCAATTATACTCATGTCGCTTCCCTTACAACAAGTTCCATCAATAAATCCTCAAGTGGTTTGTTGTTGGTGTTCATACTATCAGAATGGCTTTTCTTTTGCTCCTATAAATATGCTAACATAATTATGCTCACCCTCTGATAATTTTAGGAGGAACCAAGGATTTCTGAGGGAAACATATTCTATACTTTCTCTTAAAGAAGTTTTTTTAAAAAAAAAAAAAGTAAGCAAGATCAGCTAAACAACAGTCCAGATTAAAATCGTTTTGCTTAGGTACACTGATTTAGATCCAAGCATTTCCACCTGCAAAATTTCTGGATGACAGTATACCTACATTAGAACTATCCAAATAATAAACTTTAGTAGTTGTTGAGTAATGTGTTGATTCACAGCCACTTGCAGTACTCATTTCTGTTTGTACCTGCCCAGCAGCATCTGCCTCTGAGTAGCTTGGGTTATGGAGCTCTATTTTGGATAAGCTCCATGCAGCTGTGAATTCGATCATCTGTGGCACTGGGTGTTTATATGGCAGCTTCTCCCAGTTTGGGTTGCCTCGTATGACATGTTCCCCAGCAGCTCAGGAAGACGACTTCAAATGACAGAGAAATACTCAAACAGAATATGCTACTGAGCCAACAAACCATCCTGGACTGAATTCGACAGTATGCTTGCAGTTCTGTTTGCTAGGCAGAAAAATATCTGTAGCATTCTAGGCACAGTAGGGCCAAAGCTATTGGCTCATTTAAGTTTCTCATAGCACCAGCGTTTCGTAGACACTTGACTTAATATGCAGAAACACTCCAAAGTCACATTCTGAGCCGCCAAACCACTGTCTCATATGTATGGAAACAAGCTGAAGAGTGTTACTAAAACATTTTCCTGGAGGACTTCACAGGAATCCTATTTTGTTTTATAGGAGAAATAAGGCTCTGAGTGATCAACTCAAAGGTCATGCAGTGATTCAGTGTGGAATTACAAGTAAAAATGGAGTGATTTGTCTTATCTTCTGACTTCAAGTGGAAGTATTCTACTTCAAGGGAAAAAATAGCTTCAGGAGTCCCACCAGCTGCTTATCTCTTTGCAGAATCTAAGCATATTGCTACCATATTTATTTCAATTAGCAACTATTTAAATGCTATTGAGAAGATACTGAACTTAGCAGAAGAAAAGCAGTTTTATGAGTGGCATCATTTTCTAATCAGCTTTGTAACACTGTAGTATTTTATTCTTAGTCTTATTTATCTTCAGTATATTAAGTCTTTTAGGAATTTACAGGCAAGAGACAGGAAGACAAGAAATAATTGTCCCTCATGAATTTCTACATTCTAATTAAATAATTTCATGTTGTACCATCACAATGACCATATAGTATCAAACAGCTCGGACATGGTTGCTTTGACTTCTATTAAAAATGTTCTTAGGTACTGAGTTCCTCAAGTACAAACTGTACTAGGCTCTTTGGCTTGTTAAAAACAAAGTCACAGAAAGAGGAACATGGTTGTAACTTCTCTGAGACCAAGACACAACAGGAAAATATGTTCAAAAATTACCCAGCTTCTACAGAAACAGAATTTGGTTGCTTACCATCAGCAAGAAATTTTCTTGTGCACTTAGCTAAATCATCTGTCATCCTCCTAGCATTACAAAAGGACACAGCCCGAGTCCTAGCACGGCCCTCTGCAGAGGGACAAGGGGCCTTATCGTGGACAGTCTCGGGAACACTCCAGACGACTGGCACAGCCCGTGGATAACTACAGATAATGCAGGAAGTCTATATGCTCAAACTCAGATTCTTCACAAAGTAAAGCACGCGGCAAGAGCAGTGACATTTCCATCATTCCTTTCATAGGTCACATTTACCAACTGTTGACCAGCCGTACAAATGAACAGATTTCCCTCTGCTGGTATCAAAAGTTGATTTCAAGACTAACAGTCAACCTAACCATGATTGACAGGGAAGTTACAGCCACTGCATGTAGTTGGACCGAAATGTTATGTGGTGACAGTGAGAATTTGAGTTTTCCCATAAATGTAGAGTAGGGTGTGGGGTTTTTTACTGGCAAAGTTATCCTGTTAGTATTTTACTTAGAAGTCAACAGGTTTTCATATTCATATGCCATGGGTTTGCTGATTTCAGCATCTCCCAGCTGGATCATATGACAAAAGGTCTTGATTTCCAGAAATCTGGGCACAGTTTTTTGAAAAACACTCATCTCCAAAAGAAAACCCATTAGTTAAACTAAAATCTGTGCTTTGCCAAAAAAGCTTGTGAAATGGTAGTTGCAGAAAGTTTTCAGTTCATATTATTCTTCACCGCTCCCATCATGTACCCGTGTGTGCTTCAGTACACAGTTGCTTGCAGTACATGAACAGCGTTCTCATGAGCTTCCTATGATCGGGCAAGCAGGGTAATATGAAGGTGGTAATCCAGCACAGTGACCTCTAGTTGCTAAGTCACTTTCCAGATGTTTTTGGACAAGATCAAAATAAGTTCAGAAAGCACAGGATTACTATTTCTAAATAACGTACAATTTGTTAAATTATATTTAACTTATAAAATAATTGATAAAGAAAGCAATTATTTTTCAGTGATACATGATAGGCAAAACATGACAGAATATAAAGTCATTTCATTATAAACACGTTTTTCATACTGCCTTTTGAACCTAAGAGGAAAACCAGGCTTGCAATTAGTAACATATGTGATCACAAGGCTCTTATAAATCTTAACAAACAAAATGTTTTGTTGAACATGCTTATTGAGTCACCTTGATTTCTTCACCTGAAGTAACTCTTTTGATAACATTAAAAATATCTCCAATTTTCTGAAGCCCACAGCTGGAAAATAATATTAGTACCAGCTTCATTCAGAACAGAGAACATTTCAGATGTGCTTTTTTTTTTTGATCCCAATAGACCTATTTATCTTTCAGTAGTTTGATTATTTGACATATTTTACCCCTTTGCTGAATATTCCTTTGATTAAGTATTAAATGGCTGTGTTTGGAGTCTATTCATATATCTTTACTCTCTAGTTGAACTCTTCAGTAACAGACTTTAAATGAAATTAAAAAATAATGATCAGAAACAAGGAAACATAATGTCTTAGACTGGTTCATTATGCCAGTCCTCCAGTGGACTTAAAGATAGTCATGGATATGACTGTCACATTTTCTGTCATAAGTTTGACAGAAAATTTGTAGAAAAATCTTCGTGAATTAGAATTCATCATTCTAATGGTTTTCCAGGAAAATGAACTGTGTCCAGTGAAGAGCCTACTGGAAAAGGTTGATTCTTTTCATAATAGATTTTAGCTTAGATTCATATCCCTATGCAGCCATTTGATCTACACTGTGGGAACCATAGAAGAATCATATTCATGCCTAAATCATCCCACATCATCTCCATCCCTTGTTAATGTTCAAGTAATATGGAGCACACTGCTCTTTGCTCTTCGAGAGCGACCAAATTCCACAAGTCATAAGTGGACATGCAGCAAAGTTTGCCTATTAATATAAAACTTCCACAGCATATGGGAGACCGAGTCAGTCCTTGACCTCAAAAAAAATAGCAGTCATTTTTTTCTTTTTTCTCCTCAGTCTAGACAGTGTGTCAAGTCTCACAGAGATATGGACCAAAATGCATTCTAAGGTGTCTTATATGCAATAAAGGGTTTCACATGAGAATGAAACTGAAGTTTTACAAAGCTGCAAAAAAATTACAGGATGGGGAAGCTGCTACTTGTCTAGATTTACTCTAGGGAGGTAAGGCTCCCTCTGTACCTCTGCTACCCTGAGCAGAAGTTAATTACTATTCATACCAAGGAAGACCAGTGCACATAAGGCCATTTGTGTTTAGAAAAAACATTTGCATCTAGCTCCTCTTTTCTGTATTTATAGTTCAAGTGCCCAGAATGCACTTTCTTTCATCTTTTGACAAGCTTTCACCAGTCCCATTCACCTCATCCTCTCAAACATCCTTCAATTTCTTTAGGGTTTTTTTGTGGTTGATTTTTTTTTTTTTTAATGTGCTATGATTGGATTTGCATTTTGAAGCTTTCTATTCAGTGATATATATGGAACATGTCAAAGCTTTGATTTCCTCTTACCGCCAAATAGAGATAAAAGTAAACACACAAGCAGTAAACGAGCTCCTTTTTAGTGGAAGTACACTGCAGATGGAATGTAGAACTGATGAGTACACAGTATCAGCACTGAAAAATTCTATTTCATGTTTAGCACAACAAAACTGAGAAAGATCTTTTATCTAACCAGTGTTCTCGCTGACACCTGCAATATAATTGTATAGATATCTGTTGTTACAATTTTGCTTTGCATTTACATTTCTCCTACCCTTCACTCTTCCTACTGCTCTGCTTTGTTTTGTTCTTTGGGCTTTTTTAAATGAGTAACACACGAATGATAATACATAAATTCACCTTTTCTTCAGTTTCCCTTCCCATTCCCTCCCAGCATTATTTTTCACTTTAACACAACAGTAACTATGCAGTCTAGTAATGCAATCAAATCAAATAATCCTCCCAATCCTGGTAGGAGTCAAAACAAAGTCAAAATTAAATTAAAAAACCCCTACTATTTCAATGGCTTGATTACAGCATTGGTCTCTTTCCATTTCAATAACCACTACATGACAACATCGAAGAAACACTTAAACTGCACAGCAAAATGTAGCTTTAAATTAATAGTTGTTCCCTCAGCCCACTAGCTCCTAAAGATCGTATCTTAAGTCAACATGGTCTTCATATTTCTAAGTTTTTCGTAAGACTAGTTTAGATGTTGTCATTTTTTACCAGTTTTTAGTTGCTAGAGTCAATATGTGCCTCTCATTCAGACAGCATTGCAGAGATCAACCCCTTCCCTCGACAATTTCCTTGAACTAAGATTAGCTGCCTGGCTTACCAGCTACTCTTGATCCCTTTTCTACTCATCTCCTCACACAGCAGAAGCTGCTTCCAATCCATCTAGTTCTTAAATCATGACATGGCCTAACAGGTATTTTCCTACAATTCCCTACAGTTATTTTTTTCCTATGCTGAGTTAAGAGCATACAGACAGCAGGTCTGATTCAATTCATAGAATCATAGAATGGTTAGAGTTGGAAGGGACCTTAAAGATCATCAAGTTCCAACCCCCCTGCCATGGGCAGGGACACCTCTGACTAGAGCAGGTTGCTCAAAGCCCCATCCAGCCTGGCCTTAAACACTTCCAGGGATGGGGCCTCCACAACTTCCCTGGGCAACCTGTTCCAGTGCCTCACCACCCTCACAGTAAAGAACTTCTCCCTAATATCTAATCTAAATCTCCCCTCTTCCAATTTAAAACCATTACCCCTTGTCCTATCACTAGACTTCCTGACAAAGAGTCCCTCTCCAGCTCTCCTGTAGGCTCCCTTCAGATACTGAAAGGCTGCTATCAGGTCTCCCCGGAGCCTTCTCTTCTCCAGGCTGAACAGCCCCAGCTCTCTCAGCCTGTCCTCATAGGAGAGGTGCTCCATCCCTCTAATC
>VZSF01005985.1:188264-199653 GCA_013398295.1 Chionis minor | reverse complement strand
GGTTATGTTCCCCTTTTTCCAATCCACAGGAATTTCACCAGACTGCCACGATTTCTCAAATATGATGGAAAGTGGCTTCGCAACTTGGTCCGCCAGCTCCTTCAGGACCCGGGGATGAATTTCATCAGGTCCCATGGACTTGTGCACTTTCAGGTTGTTCAGGTGGTCTCGAACCTGATCTTCTCCTACTGTGGGCAGTTCTCCATTCTCAGAGCCCCTGGTTTTACCTACTGTGACTTGGGCAGTGGAGTTAGAGCCCTTGCCAGTGAAGACTGAGGCAAAAAAGTCATTCAGTACCTCAGCCTTATCCACATCCTGGGTGGCCAGGTCTCCCGTTTCCTTCCGGAGAGGGCCCACAGCCTCCCAAGTCCTACCTTTTTCCCTGACATAGCTATAGAATTTTTTCTTATTGTCTTTGATGTCCTTGGCCAGATTCAGTTCTCTTAGGGCTTTCGCCTGCCTGATATGGTTCCTGGCCACTCGGACAGTTTCAATTATACTGGTTGCACCCAGAACTGAGATGTCCCTTTTTAATTACAAGCAGGAAATACCTTTCATAGCAGCTACAATTTTTAGGGTGCACCCATCAAAATGGGTATATTTATGGAGAAGATGTTTTTGGAGCATCACAGAAGTATGCACAGAGAGACCTGTTCAGAGGTGAAAACCTCAGGAAAATCCAGCCTCCACTAACGCACTACATCCACTGCACTTTGGAGAACACAAACATTGAAGAAGTCCATCACCCATTGTTAATATACCTACTGAAATCACAGGGGGTCTTTACTACTGGATTACAACCAGGATTTACATAAAGATCTGACTTAAACTGGAATGAAGTATTTTGCGTTCTCTAAAATGGTAATGAATGCTGACAAAGATTTATGCACTATTATTTGAATGCTTTATTGACTGCCTCTGTGTAACTGTATTTAAATAGTCACACAAGGAAAAGTTTGCAAAGAGGTTCCAGTGAAAACTAGTTATAAAAACATGTCACAGAAGAACGGCTTCCCAACAGACTACATTGATATCTACAAGTCAAACAAGTTCAAATGCTGTAGAGGATAGAATACTTCATACTCAGAATATTCATGAGTTCATTCACATAAATCCATCATCCTGATATTTACAAACAATCCTTGAAAAATAATTGGAAAAATTACTTGGGGTTTGGGTTTTGTTTGGGTTTTTGTTGTTGTCGTTGTTTTTGGTTGTGGGTGTTGTTTTTTAAAACAAATATATACATGTTTCAATTCAAGAGAAAAGACACCAACAGAATTTCTAAACAATAGAATATTTCAAGTTTAGAACACTGACTACATGGCATACTTAATCCAATGGATAGACTAAAAGGGTTTTGTTTATTTGTTTTAAAATTTGGGTGGTTTTTTGTTTGGTTGGTTTTGCTGGGTTTGTTGTTGTTGTTTTGGGGTATGTTTTTTTTATGTTACAGGTGGAATTCATCCAGTTAAAGCCAAACTGTAAAGACTTTTTAACGAAAACCAGGAGGGTCATATTAAATGTTTGTCTCAGAGTAGAATTCCAGCCTGCTGCTCCTCACCTCAATCCTTTTTTATTTTACTCAAATCAAAGAGCAGCACACCAATATTTAGCACATGAATCACCCAGACTCTCTACCTGCAGGGTCTCTTCTACAGCCCTCTACCAGCCCCTCTACGGTTGTGCAAACTTGGATAACACAAATAATAACAGCACCCTAGTGGATAGTATGTTTGTTAAGTTGTTGAATGCATAGTGTTCACAACAGAACACTATAGAAAATCAGAGGGGAGTGTGTGTGGAGGCAGTAGTGGAAATCAGTCATTTAGCTGTGTGCAAACATGCACATGGTACAGAAACCAGCAAAGATGCTGCTGTTTCCACTGATAAGCGGATCTACATTTCCAGGTGTATTTTGTCTAATGCTTATTCCAGAAAGCATTCAAAGCAAGGGGTTCAGCCTTTCTGTAATGGTAATATTCTTCATTCACTGTGAAACTGGGAGATATAAATAACCTTTGCATAAAGCTTACTTTAGCAAGGAAAACTCTCACCATGGGATGGATATTATTCAGCAAGATTATTCCTTCCCGTGGCTCCATGTTGAGGGTCCAGACAGTAAGTGTGTAAACAACAGTTGCTATTTACATTCCACAGGGAGAGATGGAAACTGGTTTTGTTATTTATAGTATTTGTGAAATTAAAGCAACAAGTTCAAAGTGTACGTACAATTGCCTGTAGTAAATTGATTCTCTAGCACTTCCATTTTAAAAAGTGGCACCTGCTATCTTGCCTTCCTGCTCATTAGTTCTCTTTAAATTATAAGCAGTGAAAACATTTTTACTCCTCAATTTGCACAAGACTTATGAACAACAAGATAGAGTTCAATGTGTCCATTGATTAAATTAGAGTACTCTACTTCATGTGTACAACTTGCAGTCTAAGAGAGTCACAGATGAAATATTGTGGCAGCTACTAATGAAACTGAGTGGTGCTTCCATTATATGTTGTAAGTATTTCAGCTCATTTGGTACTTTTCAAGCTTGTAAAACATCCTGGTTTTGAGACTACTCTAAGACAATTTTAGGAAATAAATGACATCAAGCGAGCCAAATAAAGATATAGCAAGAATACTGATATTAATAACGCCAGTTTATACATAAACCCAAAGTTCCAGTCCTAACATACCTGATTTCATAAGTGCTTCTCTTGACTAAGAATTAGTGACTTTTTTTTTCAATTTAAGATGGCTAGAGAGTAAAAGGAAGATTTCTATTACATTTTAGAGCATTAGCAGAACTTGAGTTCCCCTTTGTCACACTTCTATGCAAAGCCACAGGAAACAAATCATTTTCCAGCAAGAGTACCAATCAGCATAACTACTTTATTTTACAGAAACTCATTATATGGGGAGATCCTTTTATTTTGTTTAGTAAATCAAACTCAGTCATGTCTCTGCAAAAATATACCAGTTGAGAAGCCACTTCACTGACAAAAATCAGGAGTTTCATTAACCTCAGATGATCATTTAACCTTAAGGTTGTCAACAAGTCTGGCAAAAAGTGTCTAAATATTTGCTGCACTGATCACTTCAGAATAACGCAAAATCAGAGATCTTATTTGAAAAAAAAACTTGAAAGCATCACATATTTTAAATAACTTGGGGTTTTTTTAAGACTTGAGAACTAGTTAATAGAAATTTCTTTGATAACAAATATATTACTGAACATTACTATATGTGTCTTGGGTTTGGGCTGGATTGGCCCAAGCAAGCCGAGCGACAGATGTTCCCTCTCAATATGTTAAGTACTTTTCTGTATCTAAATATGTCCGGTTATTACATGTTAATGTTTTATGTGGTACACAGAAACTAAAAAAAGTGTCGTCCCCCTCAGATAAATGCATATGGATGTGAAATTCAATGCAGAATTAGTAAAACCAAATGTGCAGATGTATATAAATACCCACACACACATTGTTTTATAGTGTCCACATTTACCCTGACTTTGAGAGATTTCCTCTGCTCTTAGTTACACACAAAATTCGTGGTGCTAGCCACTGGTGGTTACCCAGCTGTATGTATGCCTGTGTAACTTCTTGTACAGTATCAATAGTTTTAATGTCTGCCCAAGGATGAATGTTATCAAAGTGTTCTTTTTGAGCACACCTAAACACATCTCCTGGTGCCTCAGCTTCTTACACTTGTCCATTTAAATTTTCAAGTGAAACATATTGAAGGGAAGGTGTTGCAGTGAATTAAGATATCAATGAACCCAGAATACCCATGGATTATTTTGTCAAATAGCCTATGTTCATAGATAATTATGAAAGAAAATATCAATTTTGAATCCTAATTACTTTTTCATATTGAGAATTAGATTTACTTCGCTTGCACAGAACCTCAATTTAATTAAATTAAATGGACTATTCAAGCATTGAGTTATCAGGTAAAATAAATTAAGTATAGAGGGTGGATTAACACTGTCATAAAATATGTATAGTGCTATAGTACCTTCCCATGTTTGTCTTTAGAAGTGGCTTGTTAAGAATCAGCTACATCTCAAGGACAATTTACACTTGATAAAGCCAGTGCAACTGAAAAGTTACTACAGTTAGGTCCGTTATCACTACATAGTTATCACACATTAGTCAGGACTTCAGGAATGGAAATTTGTTGACGTGAGATTTCAATCATCAGCTTTATGAAACTTGGTATTTTGTCAGCAGTTTTGTGGATCAAGACAGACGTACAAGGTGGCGTCAAGACAAAGCTGTAATACTGCAGCAATGGCTGGAATCTGTTAGATGACAAAAGTGCTAAGACTCTGACTGATCCTGCAAAAAAGTATTCTGAAAAGAGATGCTTTAGCCTGAAATTACTTTTGTTTTTCTGCCTTAAGGAGAAGCTTGCTTCCAGATTCTGAGGTCCAAACTGTGATGGGACTAGAGAAACACAGAGGTAGCAAAAGTAAGAGAGGAATCAGCAAACCTAGTATCGAAAAACGATTACTGTGCAAAATGAGGATGTACATATGCATAAATCAATCCTTGCCACGACAACAAAATGTGAAGAAGCCCTCAAAAGTTGATATTGCTGAAGTGTGTGAGCAACGGGAACCTGGGTTTCTTCTAGGAATACTCTAATATTGGTCTTACTCTAGTAAGTCCATACCACTGGTAAGTACAGAGATGTAGGAAATTATCCTACCACTTTATCAAAGCTTTGTAATCTAATGCGTTGCTAAAAATACCAGTAGTCATAATTCTAATTGACAGTTGAACCAAGTGCCACCTCAACCAAGAGGACACTTGCATCTGTTGAAGTACAAGCCACTAAAGGAGTATTTGCTTCTCCCAGCTACTACTGAGGCTCTAACAACATACTGCTTCTACCTACCAACCTTGTCTTGCCTGCATCTGCAGGTTGTAACTGCACCGCTGAAATTCACATGTAGGTTCTCGGCACGGTGCGTATAAACCAACAGCTCCACATTTGTACCACATGGGCTTCCTCAAGCTTCCAGTACTGAAGCCAACACTCACAGCTGAGCCTGGCTAACACCATGTTCATCAGCTAGCGGACTGTTGCGAGTGAACTAGCTACCAGTAAAACAACTTTAGGTTTACTCCCTCCCCAAGGGTGCTACAGCTCCAAACAGCAAAACTAATTCTAGTGTATATTAAGAAAAGAGTAGTGCCAGTACTCACCTAATCCTCAGGCAAACCTGCTACATAGCAAAGAAAACAAAAAGAAAAAAATATATGAAAGTATTTGAATATGTATTCTACGTAAGAGCAGCAATGGCTGGCTCAGTAGCTACTGAATGCTAAACAATGCACTGTGGCAGAGAGCCAGCATATTCTCTCCCTTTTCTTTTTCGTCTACTGCATAGATAAAGGAAAATCTGGGTATTTACTCTAATTTAGAGCGGAATTTGGAGCTGAAAAATGATGCCTCCAGCAAGGGGGATAGCAGGTTCTCTGGCATACCCAGAAGTATAAAACCCACAACATATTTTTGTGTTCAAACATAAATTAAAAATATCAATTCATAAATACCTTGTACATGAATTTAAGAATAAAGGATCTGGTAAAGTCACTTTTAAAGCCCAGTCTAAAGGCACTGAAGATTATTTTAGTAATCTATTACATCTAATAATTTTCAGAGCATGTACTCAATTGCAAGTTGTTCGTGCTTGGTGTATCATCATAATTTCAGATTTCTAATGACATCTGACTACAGCATAAATTGCAGAGTCACAAATTTGTGTTTATTCCAAGGCTACAAAATATTTAACTTCAATCTGCAAATCTTTTCACATGCTGTTACTGTACAGGCATTTTATATTAAAAAAGGACTTATATACTGATACACTGCTTCTAATTAAAAAAAAAAAAAAAGTATTGACAACTTCTGCCAAAAGTTTAGCTACTCAGGTTTAGTGAGAGTGTAGTTAACTTTAATAATGATGTTTTACCAGTACTTTCTAAAAATGTGACTTAGACCAGATGAGAAATACTGGAGCAGAAATAAATTAGATCGGTATTGCAGTTTATTTTTTTATTATTAAAGTGTCTGAGATGTGTTGTATAGTTTCTATCTATCATTATTTCCTTAGCATATTTCTGGAGGGTGACCTTTTTCTTTCTCCATACCCTTTCTATCTAACCCTTACTCTTTTGACATTTTTCTCTTTTAATCTGTGCTTCTCTTTATCTTTAAAATGCTGCCTACAAGAACTTTATTACCGTGTTACTACAGAAAAACAGCACTGTGTTACAATGACTAATTTGAACAACTTTATAACCTTGGATGGGTGGGGATTTAGCAAAATCGCAAGAACAAAAAAGTGTCCTAAAATCAACAGCACAGTCCTGCTCTTGCCAGCATAAGGTCTTTCATTTTTTCCCTAGAAGAAGGTTGTGCTAAGCTCTAACTTGTTAAGCACTCATGAAATTATATTTATAGAAGAAAATGGGATCGCCTGCAGCAAGACAAATCAGGGCCAATTTCAAACCCACCATTTTTAACACACCAAGAAACTTTAGGGTGGAGTTTGACAGATTAGCTCACTATACACTGTTCTAGGAGCTCTGTATGTAGCAGTTTCTACAACAATTCACAAATACTTAGAGAGCACATTTACCTGTACAGTGTCCCAGTTATTTCATAAGGCTCAGCATCTAGCAGAAACGTCTTCAAAACATGTTACAAAAAATACAAAAATATTAAATATTAAGATTTTTTACGGCTCTCATATACCAAGCGGTGGGAAACAGAAATCATGTGCCATCATTATTGTTTCCTAAATCTGCAGCTTAACTCCCAGAACAGCTGAGTTGTGCTTTATAACAAGAGATTGCTAAATAAGAGGCAGAATATGATGGGTCATTTAGATGAGGCTGCTATAGAAATAAACCATCCAGAATTCCAGATTATTCAGTCTTGTTTTCCAAACATTTAGATTCAATGCGAAATTAAAGGAAGAGCAAAACCCTTTCTACGTCAGGCATTTTGAATATTGCTGTGGACTGCACCAACATTTAGCCTCAAAGTATTCCAGCACTGACCTCCAACTATTTCACTATTAAAACATCCATTAACATTGTTTGCATCATGTCAGCAGTATATTATAGAAAATGAGCACTGCATCTCAGCCAATGCACTACTGATAACAAAGTAAAGGGCACATTAAGATGCCGGCCCTTTCCTGCAGTGCAGACATTTAAACAGAGATTACAGGAGCCAGTTGAAAGACTTCCAGTTAAAATTATTTGCATCCTTAATAGAGAACCTTTAGACAGAAGCATCAACTCTATGTTATTTTCTCAGCTACAGAGATACGGTACTAGGCACAACGATGATCACACTAATGTTTTTCAAAAGAGGTTTCTAAACATACTTTTGTACTCTAGTTTGTGATTAGATCAACTAAAAACTGCAGTTGTTTGTCAAACAGGTGAACTGCAGTGGCCATACAATATACAGCATCAGGAGAACGTCAAACATACACACGAGTGTGGCATAAAACTGATTTATGCTGCTTGAAAACAGTATTCTAGCTCGAACAAAATAATAATTATGAATTTTGTAACATGTCTTCCAAAGAGACTTTTTTTTTTAATGTTCATCCCTTCAATAAAAGGAAAAGCATGTTACAAAGGAGCAGAGATTTTATTTATTTACTTTTTTTTTTGTAAACAGAAATTAACTTTTACCTCTGTCCTCAAGTCAAGCAAGCAGCAGCACAGGATGCCATTTGTACAAGTGAAGCAAGATGTTCTCTCAGCAGGTTTCCCCCTTCCCCACCCTGGATCTTCAAAAGTTGGAAGTCGGTCCAGAGGAGGCCATGAAAATGATCCGAGGGCTGGAGCACCTCTCCTGTGAGGACAGGCTGAGAGAGTTGGGGTTGTTCAGCCTGGAGAAGAGAAGGCTCCAGGGAGACCTCATAGAAGCTTTCCAGTACCTAAAGGGGGCCTATAGGAAAGAAGGGAGGGACTCTTTATTGGGGAGCGTAGTGATAGGATGAGTAAAAATGGTTTTAAACTGAAAGAGAGTAGATTTAGATTAGATATTAGGAAGAAATTTGTCACTGTGAGGGTGGTGAGATACTGGAACAGGTTGCCCAGGGAAGCTGAGGATGCCCCATCCCTGTAGGTGTTCAAGGCCAGGTTGGATGGGGCTTTGAGTAACTTGGTCTAGTGGGAGGTGTCCCTGCCTAGGGAAGGGGAGTTGGAATTAGACGATCTTTAAGGTTCCTTCCAACTTTAACCATTCTATGATCTCCCAGCACGTGTTGGGATGCTGGAGCCTAACACTGCAGAAGCAGAACCTTGCATAAATAAAACTAGTTCTCTGAAAAGATCAACTCCACCAAAGTTGAGCAAATGACCTCTTGATATCTTTCCTAGCCCTATACTCTGAGGTAAAATAGAAATTTTTAAATGCTTTAATTTTTCCCCCGAAATTAAGCAAGTCTAGTCTCCAACTGGTGGTAGTATTATTCTAAGCAAGGGCAGACTGACATGCTAGTCTGATTAACTTGTCTGAGCTCTCAGAAGTAACTGTTTACTCAGTCTGATGTCTTGCACAGAGTCACTCGCTGCCAGTGGGATGCCTGCATACCAGATGACCCACAGATGATGACAGTGTCTTTGCAGCTTTATTAGTGGCTAGTGCTCTGTCTTCTGAAATGACTATCTGTAGATTCAGAGTGCAAAGCACATCTAATTAAACAGTCAGTGAGCCTATTCTCACAAGCAAGATGGATTAAGTTTCACAAAACCAACAGGAATAATTTCAAATTTTAAGTGATCTATAACATGGAATAGCTATGAGCTTCAGAGAAATTAAGTCAGCTTTTACTTTGTCAGATCCAAGAAGACATCTTACATTTCTACCAAAGACCATAATATCCAGACCCAGGTCTGTGTTGAGTAATATTCACTATAAAATTGTCCTCTCATATATTTGCTGTACTTTCAAGCAAGCAGAGTGAAAAAGAACCAGAGCTAGCAGTGAAGGGTGAGGGGGACCCAAAAATAGAGTTTTAATTGCTGACGTGCCATTATGTAGTTTTTATTTTCTTCCTTTTGACTCATTTTGTAGGTTTTCTGGGACTCTAACGTGGCACATCAATGCTGATTCAGTGTTGTCCTTGAACATACAGAGTTCAGTACACAGACAGAACACTGAAAGAAGCAATTTAGGTTCTTCCTCCCGCACAGTTTCTTAGGATGAATGCTGAGAAATCTCACAGGAGAAAACTGTTGGTTTTGAACAGAAGAGATATTGAACAGCATATTTTATCTGTTCAAGAACTTACTACTCTCTGCGACATTAGTGAATGAACATCTCTATCCACCCCACAACTAAGTTTTTCCCTTTCCTGAACCTGCAACCCACACTTTACTTCTAAATTTGAACCACAGAACATGGCACACATAAGTTTCAGATATGCGGAACTGTTCATGCATAAATTTCACCCTTATAAGAACTGGAAGTTTTCTTTCTTCTTTGTTTCTTCCAAGACTTCCAAGTCATTGTTTTCCTGAAACAATGCACAAGTCTGAAGGACAGACAACATTCCTCCAAGTCCTTGTTTTGGTAGAATTTCTTTTAGCTTAAGTCTACTGGTAGGTACTGCTGTATAAAAGCTTTTGCTGACCTGTTACGGCTAGGTAAAAATGCGGCAGCGGAGATCTATAACTGGGGTCTTTTACATGAAGCAGCCAAAGTTTGTTTCCTCATTAGAGAAACAAATAGTCATCTCCTAGCAACTAGATAGCATTCACTTTCCACAGCTAATTTTAAGGAAATTATCCTTGAATGTCTATTCCTGCTTGGGGAAAACAAAAAGAAAAGTGGGGACTGAACAAGCTTTGCACAGTAAAATAAAAGAAAGGCACAGGGAAGTCTCAATGACTGAATCTAATTTCCTTTGTCATTTTTAGCTCTTGTTTTTCCGGCTAATACCTTATGACTAATGTATCAGAACAAGTTTTAATGATAATTGTGGGTTAGTTTAAATTCACTTCCTCTTTGATCTGAAGCTATATTAAAACCACAGACGTGATTTGGATATGTTTTACTACCCAAGCAAAACCCTATATTCAGAAGGAGTCACCTCTATGCTGAAGCACAGCAATATTTGAAGATCCTATGCCAGACCATAGCTGTTTCTCAGTTGCCAGACGGTCCAGGGTATGGCACAGATCAGTAACAGAGGTAAAAGGATTTAAACAGCCTGATATAGGACGTTTTTAGCTTGCGGAAGATTACTCAGCAGCAGCTATAGTAGAAAAGTAGAAAAGGGACATACTCAAAGGGGATAGAAATGCTTGAATTTTTTCAGTGGTGCCCAGTGATAGGAAAAGAGGTAACAGGCACAAACTTGAATATAGGAAGTTCCATCTGAACATGAGGAGGAACTTTTTTTACTTTGAGGGTGGCAGAGCACCGGCACAGGCAGTGCCAGTGGTGGTGGAGAGATGGTGGAGTCTCCGACTCTGGAGACATTCCAAACCCAACTGGACACCATCCTGTGCAACCTGCTGTAGGTGGACCTGCTCTGGCAGGGGGGTTGGACCAGATGATCTCCAGAGGTCCCTTCCAACCCCTGTGATTCTGTGTAATACTGAATTTGGGCTACTCTAACATCTGGTACCCATAAGACAGAGTTAAAGGAGTTTAAGGAAAGTGCACGAAGAGGAGCAGCAAATTGGAACCCCCCAGAACTTCAGAGCATCTCCTAGCTATGTGGACATCAAAACACTTCCTTCAGCTAGGCTGCTATATCAAGTGTTACTGATACGAACAGTTGAGCCACGTTCCCAAGACCACACCAGCAAATAAGCTGAAAGAGATGGTAACTGCAAAGTACAAAACACAACTGCAAGGAAAAGAAAAGCCTCCCAAAATCCCAGTCTCAGTTCAGGACAGAGCAGAAAACATCCCTCTTTTACCAGGTGAACAGCTGCTGCACACTTCCCTGCAATTTAAAAGCACAGCTATTAAATAAATGCAATTTGGCAGAGGCATCCACTGAGGCTCCCACCAGTTTGCACATGCTGAGGCACTCAAACTGTTTATGTTCCATTAGATGGCTTTTAAGCTGGTTTTGGCATTCACATGGAGTCAGAGTCACAGCAACCCTATTCTGGACAGTACAGACAGTATGTGAAAGGTCAGTAGCAGCTTTTCAGCATGAACAGCGGTGGGTCTGGTATCCCGAAACAGTACACTGATAACAGAAATGGTCTCTAGAAGCCCAGAGGAGGGCAATAATGCCAGATAAACAGTATATGTTTACACGTTGTTATTTTGTACCCTCAGGTTTGATCCAAAACTACTGACATCCACACAAAAAAAAAAAAAAAAAAAAAA